>CAJSMC010000001.1:2951246-3192016 GCA_907269065.1 Crocallis elinguaria | reverse complement strand
CTCCACAAATGGTCAAGCCGAGCGTACCATCCAAACTATAAAGGCTAAATTAAATAAACTATCTCCCTTGCCTTGGTCAGACCGAGTAGCTAAAGTACTATTTCACATGCGTACTGTACCAAGCACTGTAACTGGAAAAACACCGGCAGAATTGTTGAATGGTCGTAAATTCAAAACGATAATTTCTTCTATGCACCCAGATACAAACAATAAAGCTGATGAGGAAGGAAGGAAAGAGGAAACACAAAAGAAAAAAAGCTTTAATGTTGGAGATTATGTTTTAATGAGACTCTATAATGTTGATAAGAAGTGGCAAAGAGGAATGATAACAAACAAGCAGGAACCAGCGATATATGAGGTAGAAGTTGAAGGTGGTGTCAGACACCGGAGACATGTTGATCAGTTGATTAGGACCAGATCACCACACGCAACAGCCACTCCTAGAAATGACAATGATGATGATATTGATGATACAGAATATGATGATGTGATTATACCACCACCAGAGGAATGGAATGAAATAATAGGATGTTAAACTCATGAAAATTTAGTAGCAATAATCATTAGAACTTTTTTGGTTAATTTTATAATGGTGTTAAAATCATCTTAGAAGTGTTCAGACTTAGTTATTTTGTTTTGTTATGTTAGATCATAATAACAGTGATGATATATATGTATCTTATAGAGGAGGTGTTATGTATAGATAAATTAATGTAGGTAGTTTGAGATTGTAATTGATAAATACCCTACAAGTTAATAAAGTTAGTTGGTCAATTGAAAAATCATGAATAAATTCAGATCTGCTGATTATTAGTGCTTTTAATTATTAAATCCACATGAAGACATAATACCAATATAATGTAAATTGTTATGAAACTTGTAATGCTGCAACTCTTCCTATAGAAGAGCCTGACTTATTCAGTAAATATTCTGATATCAGTAAATTAAAAGGGATTGTAGCTTATGTGATGCGATTTGCCATTAACTCTCAGATGAAAACCAAAGCTGAAAGGCGCTCAGGTGAACTGCAGGCTGATGAATTAAATAATGCCTTGCTTAAGATAGTCAAGTGTGATCAACAAAGGCATTATGCTTCTGAAATAGCTTGTTTAAATTCAAATAAACCAATCAAAGGGCCCCTTGCATCGTTAAATCCATTCCTGGATAAGTGTGGCATACTGAGAGTAACTGGTAGACTGCAACACTCGCAGCTTTCATATGAACAGAAGCATCCAATAATATTGGTTAAAGCTTCTCATATAACTAAGCTTATCATATGGAAAGAACATGAAAATTTGTTACACGCTGGTCCAAAGCTACTGCTGTCCTCTATCAATCAGAGATTTTGGCTGATTAATGCTGTTAGTCAAATAAAGCATGTAATTCATAAATGTTTAAAATGTTTTAGATTGAAGGCGAAAGCCGCATCACAATTGATGGGTTCTCTGCCAGCACAGAGGGTGAGGGTGTCCAGACCATTTGAGAAAGTAGGGATAGATTATGCCGGTTACTTTAATATAAAGCTTGCCAGAGTAAGAAAACCGTTAATATTAAAAGCTTATATTTTAATTTTTGTATGCTTTGTAACTAAGGCGATCCATGTCGAGCTTGCTTCTGATTTGACTACTGCAACGTTTTTAAACTGTTTCAAAAGATTCATAGCGCAAAGAAATAAGCCATCTCAAGTGTTCTGTGACAATGCTGCCACTTTCAAATGTGCAAATTCTCAGTTACATGAGTTATACAAACTACAGTCTTCCACATCTCACCAAAATACAGTGACAAGGTTTTCTGCTGATCAAGGGATATCATTCCACTTTATACCTGCTTATAGCCCTGTCTTTGGTGGCCTGTGGGAGGCAGGTGTGCGTAGCGTTAAGTATCATCTAAAAAGAGTAGTAGGCAATACTGTACTCACATATGAAGAATTCAATACTGTAATCATTCAGATAGAAGGTATTCTAAATGCAAGGCCATTAACACCAATGTCAACGGACCCGACAGACATGTCTTATCTAACTCCTAGTCATTTTTTGACAGGAGCACCTATTACTTGTTACCCTGAGCCAGACCTCACTAGCATTCCAACCAATAGGCTGAGTTTTTGGAAACAGTGTTCTCAATTGCAACAACATTTTTTCAAGCAGTGGCATAAATCTTACTTGAGTATGCTACAAAATAGGCCTAAGTGGAAAACAGAAACTCCTAATATAGAGGAAGGAATGTTGGTGATAATGAAAGATCAAAATACCATAAGCCCCTTTGTTTGGCCCACTGGTAGAATAATAAAATTATATCCTGGAAAAGATGGTAGAGTCCGAGCATTTGATGTAAAAATGTCTAATGGTAATGTAGTGCGCACTAGCATTACAAAAGTATGTATTTTGCCTATCAATGAATAGTCTTAAGATTAGGTTAATTATAAATATGTTTGCTCTACATATTTGTGTTAATTACATAAGAGCTTTTCACAGCTTTTGCTCATAAAGCTCACTAGTTTTGTTATTATAATAGTAATGTAAGAAGGTAACTAATGAGTATGTACTTGAATAGTTACTCACTGTCATATTAATTAAATTAGTTAAGTGCTAAGTCAAACTGATACTGTGTTCAGATAGAAAATGTTGTTTCCTTTTTGTTGCCTGCTCAACCTCTGTACTTTGTACAGATGGAAGTAACCTACCTTGTTATGTAAAATAATAATAATACATAATATAAAAAAAAAGAAAACAGCATAGTAATAGCTTGTTTAGACAGTAAGTACTATAGAAATAGATTAGATTAGTGTTAAAAAATTAAATACTTAAGAATAAGTTAGTAAAATAGAATAGGGTTTCTAATTAAAATAAAACAAAGGTAAATATTTTGAAAACTAATTATATTACTTAACCTAATTAAAAATAAAATTGTAAAATGTAAAACTAGAGATACCTAATATTGGTTCTTGTAATAAAATATATTTTGAGATTTTTGGCCAGTCGGCCCCCCAATATGTTCGAATCTCACAAAGATCAATGACACTTGTCAATTTTGACGCTGTCACTTGTGGTATTCCTCAAGTGACAGATCTCAAATAGAAAGAGACCTATGAGCTGTCGCCATCGGCAGACGTGTAAAACTAGTAATCCATAATTTACTTGTGTTATTATAAATCTAGTAGCCATAAGCAATTGTTATGTGCTTCAAGTGATAAAATACAGTCCACTTCAAATACCTATTTTATGTGCATTATTTCACCGACCAGAACCGCACAACAAGGAATAGTTGATTGGGCTCATAATAACCCAGGTAATTTAAACTCTGATAACCTTTTCGATAAGTTTACTGAAAACTTTAGCAAATCGTCACCGTCTTGCAAGTTATCTGAACAGGCGTTGCAAATTGTTTGCGAAAAAAAGGGCCGAATATAAAGAAATAAGACGTCAAAAGTTGATATCTGGAATTCTTTTTATTCTTGTTAAAGACCATAGTGTTTTAGGTGACTTAAAATAATTTTGGTCCTTTGTTTTTTTTTTTGTATTGTTAAAAGATAAACATTAGTTTTTTATTTTTCAATTTTAGTTCTAAATTAAAATAGATTTTTTTTTTAATATTTACTTCTATGATTAATTTTTATTACCAAAACGTTCGAGGTTTGAGAACAAAAACCATAGAATTTTTCAATAACACAGTTTGTAATGACTATGACGTTGTTATATTAAGTGAAACCTGGTTAAACAGCAGCGTCTTTGATTCCGAGCTTTTTGATAATCAATATGCCATCCACAGACGTGATAGGGAAACCAGTGGTTTCCATAGCCACAAAAATGGAGGAGGTGTGCTCATCGCTGTATCTAAGCGTTTTAATTCCAGGCGTCTGCACAATCTGGAGTCCAAATGTGAGGACCTTTGGATTCAAGTAGAATGTCCTAATCCTAGAGGCCATGCTGAGCGGTTATATATCTGCGCTGTATACCTTCCACCCCCTATTCAGAAGCACATTCTAGATGAATTTATTTCCAATGCAAATCGAGCTATGGAACATGTCAAGACGGATAATATAATGTTCGTCGGTGATTTTAACCTTGGTTCAATAGACTGGAATTTCTCAAACACTGACTCTTTGATCAACACCCCAAGCAGCAGTAATTATGTCTCCATGCTTCTTGACTTTTGTATGCTGAATGATATTAAACAATATAATAGCATTAAAAATATAAAAGGTAGCATCCTTGACTTGGTTCTGAGTAATACACAGGTTTCCAATCTCAGCGTTAGTGACGATCCTTTATCTGGTATTGATGAATATCACCCGCCTATAAAATTTACCGTAGCCTTTGACAATAACAGCGGGCTTAACTCTTGCAACGTTAGTCATTATTGTTTTTTTAAAGCGGATTATACAAAAATCATACACGATCTTGATAATATTGATTGGGACGAAGCGTTTGTGAATTGCGTTACGGTTGATGAAATGGTCTCCATATTTTACAGTTTCGTTCACGCTGCAATCACTAAACATGTTCCAAAATCAAAGCGTAAATCTCGAAAATATCCGAATTGGTTTTCTTTCGATCTGATTAGATTCCTGCGGGACAAGCTTAAGTTTCGCAATAAGCTTCATAAATTTAATAATAATCCTATGGATAAACTATCTTTTGAGTTAGCCAAGACACGATCTGAGGACTTAATGTCAATTTGCTACCACAAATACATTTCTAGTTTAGAACAAAACTTACGTTCTAATCCTAAGCTTTTCTGGTCGTACGTAAAGTGTAAAAGAAAGGTGCACTGATGGGGTAGATATCTGTAATCTGTTTGCTCAAAATTTTATGTCTAATCATTCCAATGACAACTCTTCCGACCCGATCTCAGACGCAAGCAATGTTGCCATGTTAACAAATCAATACATGGCACTGATTAAATTTAGAAATGATCAAGTTTTAAAAGTGCTAAAAAGACTTGACTTGTATAAGAGTGCCGGTTCGGATGGAATTCCGTCTGTTTTTGTGTCCAAAACGGCCTCGGCCTTAGCGAAACCTCTGTGCCTTATTTTTAACAAATCGTTAAGAACAGGTATTTACCCTTCCGAATGGAAAGTTGCTTTAGTAGTTCCCATTTTTAAAAATGGACAAAAAGACCTGGTTATGAATTACAGACCAATATCCATCCTCCCAATCTTTGCAAAAATATTCGAACAGTTGCTATGCCCTTTACTCTCTTGGCACCTGAAACAGCTAATGAATTCTTCTCAGCATGGTTTCATGAAAGCGAGATCCACCACGACCAATCTCACTACGTTTATTAATAGAGTTTCGTTGGAACTTGATAACCGCTCGTGTGTGGATGCGATATATACTGACTTCAGCAAGGCATTTGATAAGGTCAACCACAAACTGCTAATCCGTAAACTGTCAGATCATGGAATAGCGGAACCCTTGCTTACTTGGTGTAGGTCTTACCTTTCGGATCGCAAGTCTAAGGTGGTGGTCAATGGCTATTCTTCTGATCCCTATCCCGTAACTTCTGGGGTCCCGCAAGGGTCACACTTGGGTCCCATGCTTTTCAATGTTTTCATTAATGACATTGGTACCTGTTTCCATCACTCTCATTATTATTTGTTTGCAGATGATCTTAAGTTTTTTAGAGTTGTTGAAGACTCTATGGGAGCTAATCTCTTACAAGAGGATATTAATCGTTTGGCATCGTGGTGTAAGTATAATGGAATGCATCTAAATGCTGCTAAATGTTGTTTCTTGCGCTTGTCCAGAAAGAAAATTCAGTATGATTCACATTATACAGTAAATTCGATCCCCTTGGAAAAAGTGAGCGTTACTAAAGATCTGGGAGTACTAATTGACAGTAAATTACAATTCAGCGCTCATATAGATAGCATTTGTTCCAAAGGCTTTAGAAATCTTGGATTCATTCTACGTAATTGTAAAGATTTTAAATCGACAGAGACTAAAATCCTACTCTATAATTCTTTCGTCCGTAGCGGGCTGGAATATTGCTGTGCTGCTTGGAACCCTTTTTACGATGTTTACGTAAAAAGACTGGAACGGGTTCAAAAACGATTCTTATGGCACCTAACCTACTCTGTGTGTTTGGGTAAAGTCTTAATTAGTTATAAAGAGAGATTGACTCATTTTAAATTGTCTTCACTTGCGGATCGACGACGTATGCTGGAACTGGTTTTTCTTTATAAACTTACAAACGGAACCACGGATACAACAGAACTGTTGTCTCAAATCAATATTTCTGCACCGTCACGGATTCCTCGGGTATCCAGATTCAATCTCCTTTGCACCAGCCAATCCAAAACTAACCTGGGCCTTAATGTGTGGTGACACAGTGCTTACATGCAAAAAGCCTGCATCAACACATTTAGCGAAGCGACGCCAGTCGTCCCTCCGCCTCCCTTGAGAGTCCGCGTGCCCAGTGTTGGCCACGAAATTAAGAAATATTGTAACTAGTAATGTACTTGGAATTAGAAATAAAATTAGATTCAGTGAAATAAACATTTATTATTACAAAGTCCTCACACACCATACACGCAAGATTAGATGACTAGTATCAGCGCTCACAATTAATATTGGCGTCTGCTCTTTGATACCGAAAGGTGAGTAAGCGCAAAAGTGGTGACCCCGACGTTTGGTGTGTGGGGAAAAGTGAAGTGAAAAACTTTTTGTGTGGGGACGGCTCATTTTAAGGATCTCAGGGGAGGACGTCATAAATCGCGCATAGTAAGCGATATATATCTTTATCGGTTTCACAATGTCGACTGAAGAACGTGAACAACCTGTCAACACGATAGCGGTATCAGCGAGAATTCCTGATTTTTGGAGTGATGTACCAAAATTATGATTTATACAAACGGAAGCAGTACTACAGCCACAGCATTTGTCAGACGAAGCGAAATACCACATGGTCATTGCCAAACTTGGAAAGGAGGTCATACAACAGGTGACCGACATATTAATCGACCCACCAAAAATAGGAAAGTATGAGGCGTTGAAAACCAGACTTCTGGAAATTTATGAGGAATCAGAAGGAAGACAAATTCAGAAATTGGTTGGCGAAATAGAGCTGGGGGACCAAAAACCCTCCCAGCTACTAAGAAGAATGCGAGAGTTGGCTCGCGGAAAAGTTTCGAACGAGACCCTCACCATCTTGTGGCAGAACCATCTGCCAACGACGGTCAGAGGAGTTTTGGCAGTGGCGGACAGCAAGGACCTGAATACTCTCGCTTCGATCGCCGATAAGGTCAGCGAGACGGTTGTACCGGTCCATGCGATCGGCCGTGTGGACCGGCCATTAGAAGTGAACGAGTTGGTCGCACAAATACAGACTTTGGGTGAGCGCATCAAGAACTTAGAAACCAACCGTTCAAGGTCGCGTTTCCGAAATCATGATCGCCGAGGTGGAAATCGATCGTTTTCGAGAGGACGCAGTACAAGTCAGCGTCGAAAACCGTCAGATCCGGACTGGTTGTGTACGTATCATTTCCGTTATAAGCACCGTGCTGAAAAATGCATAGAGCCGTGCGCCTGGAAAAAACGGAATGATAAGCCGGAAAACTAGGAGCGGTGCAGGCAGCGGCGGAGGTCTGCATTCCAGGTACCAACTACCGCCTCTGTGTGACGGACGTAAAAACAGGTTTACGATTCCTGGTAGACAGTGGCGCGAACGTTTCGGTTTTTCCGCGTAGTTTAATTCATAAAAACAATAGAATCAGTGATAGTGAAAACGGACAATACAAACTATATGCGGCAAACGGCACAGTGATAGAGACATATGGATGCAAAATGTTAGAATTGGACCTTAAATTACGACGTTGTTTTCGCTGGATGTTTATTATCGCGGATGTGAAACAACCAATTATCGGTGCAGACTTTCTAGTGAACTATAAGTTGTTAATTGATTTAAGTGGTCGTAAATTAGTTGATCAAGTTACGAACTTAAATGTGTTAGCCAGTATTTCAGACTCGAACGAACCCACCCTTAAGACGGTGGAGGATAAGCACCCGTATTACGATTTGTTACTGAAGTACCCTGATCTTACCAAACCTTTTTCATTTAAGGACACCCCTAAGCATAGCGTGCGTCATCATATCGAGACCCAGGGGGCACCGGTGCATGCTCGTGCACGCCCGCTGCCGCCGGACAGGTATGTAAAAGCTAAGGACGAGTTTAAGCTAATGCAGGAGCTAGGAATTTGTCGGCCTAGCAAAAGTGAGTGGGCTAGTCCATTGCATATTGTGCCGAAAAAGGATGGCAAGATTAGGCCGTGTGGCGATTATAGGAGACTAAACTCGATAACGAAACCGGATAGGTATCCGGTACCGCGACTGCAGGACTTTACATACGTGCTCGCGGGAAAGAAAGTGTACTCTAAGTTAGATATCAATAGAGCTTATAACTGCATCCCGGTTGAGACGTCAGATATTGAGAAAACGGCAGTCATTACTCCGTTCGGATTATATGAATTTTTGAGAATGCCTTATGGACTTCGTAATGCGAGTCAAACTTTTCAGAGATTTATGAACCACAGTGTACTACAGGGCTTAGATTTCTTGTTTAATTTCATTGATGACGTAATAATTGCCAGTGATGACGTCATATCCCACAGAGAGCACTTAGAGGAAGTTTTCAAACGTTTCGATAAATTTGGTATAACGATTAACATCTCCAAATGTTGTTTTGGACAGGAAAGGTTAGAATTTCTAGGCTATGAAGTTTCCACAGAGGGCATCAGGCCTTTGGAGGACAAAATTAAGTCCATCGTGGACTACCCGAAGCCTACTACGGTGGAAGAACTACGGAGGTACCTAGGTATGTTGAATTTTTATAGATCTCATTTGCCTAATGCAGCAGAACACCAAGCGGAGATGAACAAGTTTTTACATAACGCCAAGCGTAAAGATAAGACCAAGCTCGTGTGGAACGAGAAGGCAGAGCAAGAGTTCGCAAACAGCAAGGTAAGTTTGCAAAATGCAACTTTATTGTCACACCCGTCATCAGGCACTCCATTGGCGCTGATGACCGATGCATCTGACAGCAGTGTTGGTGCTGTCCTACAACAAAGGGAAGGTAATTCTTTCAGACCCTTAGGTTTTTTCTCAAGGAGACTAACGGAAGCTCAGAGAAAATATAGTACTTACGATAGAGAATTATTAGCTATTTATTTGGCAATTATTCATTTTCGTAATTTAGTAGAAGGTCGCGATCTCATAGTGTATACGGACCATAAGCCACTTACTCATGCGTTTAGTAAGATGAGTAGTGAGAAAGAGACACCTCGTAGGGTCAGGCAGATCATGTTATATGAAATAAAATTATCATGATCATGAAATAAAATTAGATTCAGTGAAATAAACATTTATTATTACAAAGTCCTCACACACCATACACGCAAGATTAGATGACTAGTATCAGCGCTCACAATTAATATTGGCGTCTGCTCTTTGATACCGAAAGGTGAGTAAGCGCCAAAAATGCACCCTTAAACAGAATGGTACGAGAATTTAACAATATCTCTAAAACAACAGACATTGACTTATTCGCGGATGGTGTTTGTAGGTTTAAAAAGAAATTATTATCATAGTTATTTTAGTAATTAATTTTAATATGTTCCAATTTTTTTTTATTTTTGCCATTGTTCTCTCTTTTTCAAACTATAAGTTTATGTCACATTTTTTTAATAGATATTTACTTAAACTGCTAATTTCTGGGATGTAGTCTACACCTATAATTATAATAGCATTAGAAAAGAATTTTTGAACGATTTTTATTGCTTGTAATAATGTATATTGTGTTGGTGTTCTTCTTAATAAATAAATTAAATTAATTCCGATAATAATATTCAAGCTGCCGTTTCCAACATACCGCCAAGCGAGGAATTTTTGTTTGATAAAACCAAATTTTTGTCATTGATTCAGTCCCTCGGAGGGCCCCATTTCTTGCTAGCACAGCCACAAACCCAAGACAAGCCAAGCCTTAAAAGGAAACTAAATGATGCAACACCATCTACATCTAGATCTCATTCTCAAACTCGGCACAAAAATTATAATCACAACCAGCCAAATAACAAAATTCAAACAGATGGCAAGTACTGGGTGCCACAACATTCTTAATGGCGACAATATCTGGTTCCCGAATACCACTATTTAGAAACCCCCTCTGATCAGACCTTCAAAAAAGGTCATGAAACAATATGCCCCAAACGGATTGGGTCTGTTGGTGTCTTTGTCGTTTGTTATGTTCTGTTAAAGGCGGCATCAGTTTTGGTCTGTGATTCGGGTAGACGGATGTTGCAGAGACCTGCTGTTAGAGTAATTTATTTTAACTTTCATAAGTGCTCCTTGGGGGCCTATTTGAATAAGGAAATTTGAATTTGAATGTCCGCAATGTCTAGGGACATTGATTGACAGTGATTCGCGACCTCTTAACTCAACAAGTACTGTAAACAGTAATAAAAAAAAGAAAAAAAAAGAAACGCCCAGTTTTATTAAAATCCAAGGTTTTTCTGCGGAAGAAAAACGACGGATCAATGCGGCCAATATTCGATACTCGAGAGTTAAACAATTTCATAAAGACGAAAGGTTTTCAACTGATTTCTCACACCTCGGTACCAGACTTTATCCAACGCGGAGATTGGATGATAAAACTGGACTTTCGCAAGCGTATTTTCACGTCCCTATGGCAAGAGCTCATCGGACCTACTTGAAAATCAGTTACCAAGCCATTTATATCAAATGACATGCTTGCCTTTCGGCCTGACTTCAGCGCCGCTCCTTTTCTCATCCATAACACGCTAGGTCGCGGCGACCTTTCGTGCTAAGGGATGTCGAGTGCTAGTCTACCTAGACGACTACCTCTTGGTTCACCAAGACAAATCCAAGCTATGTCTTCAAGCTGCGGAAGCTGTGAAGCTCTTGGAATATCTAGGCTGGCAAGTCAACTTTCAAAACTCAGTTTGACACCGACGTGGGATTTGGAATACTTGGGAATTCGTTGGCAAATAGTGTCAAATACAATCTCTTTACCGGAGGAAAAAATAGACAGTCTCAGAAACACCTTAGAGCAAATAGTACAACGATGGAACACCAATCTGCGTCAACCACAAAGTCTACTGGGTCAGTTGAACTTTGCCAATTTTGTCATACCACGGGGTCAATTTTGTCATACATTACCGAAACATACAAATATTCTTGCGAAGGCTTAACAAAAAATCGACCCCGTCACAGACAACCCATTCCTCAACTTGTGCAAGACGAGATGATTTGGTGGCGCGGAGCCACACATCAAACATCCCCAGCACACAAGAAACCTACCACTCATTTCTTAACAACGGATGTTTCGGATACGGGTTGGGGTGCCCAGTTAGAGGGATATTAATGTCAGATGTTTGGTCAGACCAGCAGATGAACTGGCATAGCAAAAAAGGCGCTGTTTTCAATTATAGCAGCCATCTTAAAGAACTTCAAGGTGTTGAAAAACTAGCATGTATTAATTCAGTCCGACAACCGGACCCTAATTGCATACATCGGGAAAGAAGGAGGCACAAAATCGTTAGCGCTACTGGCCTTAACATTCCAACTGCTTAACTAAGCCGACAAGTTCAAAATAGACCTGTCAGCACAATATCTCCCGGGGAGATACAACAACAAAGCAGTCAGGCTTTCGCGGAGAAAACAGCCAGCGGAATGGCATCTTTTGCCCCATGCGACATCGAAAGTATTTCAAATGCGGGGTCGTCCCGAGATAGACCTCTTCGCATCCCAAAAAAGAGCTGTCGTAAGAAATTACGTATTAATAGACTGCAGAGATCGATTAACAAACTTTATAGATGCGTTCAGCAGGCCGTGGAGGTTTCGACTAGCAGGGGTGTTCCCGCCTCCCAACCTTCTACCCATAGTATTGGCACACTTAAACAGTGCCTCGGGAACTTACTTGTTAGTGGCGCCAGATTGGCCGAAAGTGTTCTGGCTGTAAGATCTCAGGTCTCGAGCACTAGATCACCCACACGAAATCCAGGATCTTTCGAAGACTCTAATAGACCTGACAATATCCTCTGCAAGACCTCTGACCTCCACTGCAAGTACAAACATTAACCATGAAAGTTTGGACGATTGGGGATGGGGTGCATAAATAAGAGCGGTCGACAGAAGAGAAGTTTTATTAAAGAATAGCTGGCGCCAGTCCACTTTATCAATGTACTTACTGGCAATTAGAAGATGGCGCGCATGGTGCACCATTTCCGAAGTCGACGCGGGATCTCCACAACCCACCGATATAGCAATATTTTTACTTCTCCTGTTTCTAAAAGAAAAATTATCCTTAAAATAGTTTTAGACTGGTTTGCATCTAATTTGCCCAAAGACTCACTTTTTTAATTAGCTCGAATAACAGAAACGGTGCTGTTACTGGCTTTGGGGCACAGAGTCCATGACCTAACATTAATCAAAGTTTCCAATGACAGCTTTTTCGATAACGGGGAAAATATTTTTCTTATACCAGCTTTCGGTTCCAAAACAGACACTCATTCCAACCATAATTCCGCATGGATGGTCTCAAAGCATGAAAATAAAAAGATAGGTATGCCACATTGCCAACATTGGTTAGGATGCTAGTTGAAAAAAAAAAAAAAAAAATATCATGCCAAGGTCAGAAACTCAGTTGACCAATGTCTTTGTTACTTTATGTGGTGATACAAAAGCGGCATCGCGTACTGTCATTGGAAACTGGTTTCGTACAGTTCTACGAGGGAGTGGCATCAATGCATCTCCAGAAAGTTGCAGATCAGCAGTAGCCTCTTTGAGATGGATTGATAATCAACCAATTGACGACATACTTTCGCGAGGTAACTGGAAATCATCCAGAACTTTTTATAATCATTACTGCCGAATGATAGTTCCTAAGATCACCATCATTCTTTTTTCAAAACATTTTGCCCATCTTGATTTAAATGTCTTTTTCTTTAAAACTTTGTTAATTATTTCGTTAACATAGAAGATATGCATTGTGTTTTCTCAATTTAATTATTTTAATAGTGCTATAAAACTATGTTCATTATTATAATAGTGGTTTCCTTATACGCTTTAACTTTACTCATCATAGCGTTGTGCTTAATCATTTCACCAGCAGATAACAAACACGTCTTCATAGACAATGCTGTATGTTTTCCGGAGGCACATCAATATTACGGTTTTACATAACAATAAAACCGATATTATGTGCCGAGAGGGAAAACATACAGCATTGCAGGAAGTCCTTCCTGGTGAAGACTATGAAATTCAAAAATGGCTGCGCTCCTTGCGCAACTTGCTGGCGACACCTGGCGGCGAAACCTAGAACTACATATAGTTGTATGTGGAAAGACATAGACTATGGAGTTTAAGGCTAAGTACACACAGCTTCTTCATAGACAATGCTGTATGTTTTCCCTCTCGGCACATAATATCGGTTTTATTGTTATGTAAAACCGTAATATTAAATAGGAATTGACATCTATGATCAGTAAAATGATTTGTGACTTTTCAGGCACAAAATATTCCTATTTATTATTAATTTACAAAGCTAAACATGAACACTAAACACTGACATACTCCTCCACTGCACTAAGATTCCCTATGTCAAGAGTGACACGCAAGACAAACATACAAAGCCCTAGAACAAACTTCAAACAGCCAGGAATCGAACCCTTCGATTCGCTTCGTTCTACCACAATTTCGTAACTAACGAAATTGTCAAACAAAAGTATTTCATAAAAAAAATCCCCTTTTACATCAATTGAAATCAAAGTTTACGTGGCCAACAAACATATTCTGTTTTCAATGGCCCACTCATTCCCGCAAAACATGAATACGGATTACTGGTGTGTATGTAGCAAATAAAACCACCGTCTTGCTCCGTAGCTAGTTTATTACTGGTTAGGTACCCTCACACACACAGCGAACATTATAGATAGGTATATCTAAAGGTATGCATACAGCTCATCCCTCCAACATTAATTTGGAAACCTGTAACAATAACAAAACCAGTTCTCACTATATGTACCCAACACAATTAAACTTCATTTTAACTTATTTAAAATATTGCTTATAATTAACTGGTTTTCTGAGCCTCTTAGAACGTCCAGCCGGAGTCGTGTTTACATCAATTTGAATAATATCCTTATTCGTTTCGACACACTGTTTCTCCGGTTGGGCCTCGACTTCCAACACCTCGCTAGCCTCCGCCCACTCATCATTGTCCTCAACCCTTCGGTTCCCTACGTTATCGATTTTATTTCCAATATTCCCTTCACTATCGGTCGTAACCAATACCTCCTCCTCCGCGGTGGTAGCTGACGAACGAGACGGAGATGCCGGCGGCGGCGTCCCGGGGTTTTGCATAAGGGTTTGTGATGTGGAGGGCGAGGGCGACGCGGGGAGTAGAGTGCCTGGCGCCGGCAGCTGGCTGCATACCGCCGAGCTGTCGATGCCGGCCACTCCTCCGGTTGGATCATTTACATCATTATTATTATTACCCTCGCTAGTATATTTCCTCACCTGGTCGATGTGCCTATTACAGCTAGTTCCATAATCGATAAAATAAATTTCTAACATTCTATTACCTATCATTTTCTTAACAATTCCTACGCGCCAAACACCCTTCTTAGCGATAAACCATTTAGCCCATACAGTTTCACCTACTCGAAAACATCTATTTCGTTCCAATGCTCCTTGTAATGTGTTTTTATGTACATCTTTTTGTTGAGGTAAAATTAAATCCAACCTACATCTTAAATTTCGACCTAACATTAGCACAGCTGGCGTTACCCCTGTCGCACAGTGAACGGTGTTCCTAAAATCAAACAAAAAACCCTGTAACTTTTCATTAGCATCTTTCTGACTTTTGCCTTCTGCGAACAAACATTTTATCATTTTTTTACAAGTTTTAACAGAGTTTTCTGCTTGCCCGTTACTGGCCGGATGGTAAATAGGCGAATTCAAATATTCAATACCATTCACGCGACAAAAGGTATGAAATTCTGCCGAGCTAATTTTTACATCATTGTCTGATACAATAATATTAGGCACACCGAACCTAGAAAACATTTCTTTAAGTTTTTGAATAAGCGCACTTGTAGAAGTACCACGGTCCATTTGAACACATTCCAGCCATTTAGAAAACGCATCGATGACAATGAGGTACGTCACCTGCCCTATAGACATATAGTCTAAGTGAATGCGGTGCCAGGGGCCCGGCGGCCGCGGCCACGGCGCGGGCGGCGCGCGCGGCGGCGCGCTGCGCACGCCGGCGCAGGCGGCGCACGCGCCCACCCACCGCTCGATGTCGGCATCTATGTTCGGCCACCACATCCTACTGCGAGCTGCACTTTTAGTCTTTACGACGCCAAAATGTGCGGAATGTAATTCTTTTAACATTCTGTCTTTGTAGACAGACGGAATAACTATTCTATGACCACGGAACAAGCAACCATCGATAACTTCTAGATCAGTTTTGCATTGAAAATACGGCGTTATAGATTTACAATGCAATTTCCTAGGCCAACCATTATTCATATACTTGATAACCGTTTTTAATACATTATCGGCGGCAATCGCCCGCTTGATATCTTCAAATAAAACCGGTTCTACGCTTGCCTCTAAGAAAAAGAAATACTTAGAATTTTCGTCCTCTTGCGCATTATCACTGATCGCTACGGATAACGGTGACCTAGAAAAATAATCAGCGATTTGATTTTTTTTACCATCTACGTACTGCACGGTGTAGTTGTATGCAGCTAAAATTATTGCATATCTTTGTAGACGTAAAGCAGTGGTTACAGATATGCCGCGTTCTTTACCAAAAATAGACAACAAAGGCCTGTGATCCGTTTTCAATATAAATGGTTCCTGACGGCCATATAGGTACTGGTGGAAATGTCTCACCGCAAAAATAATAGCCGTAGCCTCTTTCTGGATTTGACTATAATTTTTTTCACTAGCAGTCAACGATCGTGAGGCAAAAGCAATCGGCCGTTCTTGTCCGGCCGCGTCCCGGTGCGCCAGCACGGCGCCCAGGCCGCAGGGCCCCGCGTCCACGGTCAGCACCAGTGGTGCTTCCGGATCGAAATGCGCCAGCACTCGCTCGCTGGCTAGCTCGCGTTTCACGCTCTCGAACGCCGCTTGGTGACGCTCGCTCCACTGCCACTGTGCGCCCGCGCGCAATAATTCGTGTAACGGGCTTAGTATTGCCGACGCGCTCGGAATAAAATTCCTATAATAATTTACGACCCCTAGGAAACGTTTTACTCCCAATACGTTGGTGGGGGCCGGTGCATTGAGTATAGCTTCAACTTTAGTTGGGCACGTCCTTAGTCCATTTTTATCTATAACATAACCTAAATAAGTCACGCTACTTTTGAAAAATACACATTTATCTTTTTGTAGGCGCAACCCTGCATCTTGCAACCTACTTAACACCTCTCGTAATCTCGACAAATGAATTTGTTTTGTCGGCCCAGTTATACATACGTCGTCAAGCCATATGCTAACGCCATCTATGCCAGATAGTAAGGTTTCCATTGCCTTTTGAAAAATAGCTGGTGCGTTAGCCAAACCATATACAAGCCGGGTGTAAGAAAACAAACCTTTGTGCGTATTTATAGTTGTCAACTTTTGTGAGGATTTTGACAAATTAAATTGATTATAGGCATTGCTCAAATCAATTTTTGTATATGTTTCCCCCCCACCTATCTTGGAAAACACCTCTTCTATTCGTGGTAAGGGATACTTATCCACTTTTAAATCTTTATTCAAGGTACATGAGAAATCACCTGCAATTTTTAGCTTACCATTTTCTTTGAAAACCGGTACTATGGGCGTAGCATATTCTGAATAATTAACTGGTTCCAGAATACCTAACGAAACTAACCTATCAAGCTCTGCGCTGAGTTTATCTTTTAACGCAAAAGGTACAGGCCGTGGCTTAAAAAATTTTGGTGTAGCGTTGTCCTTTAGTTGCAGTTCGACCTCAAACTTATTGAAACTTCCTAACTCATCTTTCCAAACGCCTGGATATTGGTTCAACAGCCGTTGCACTTCTTCAGTGTTTTTATCCGTACAGATTATATTGTTATTTGTTGTTGAAAAGTAAATTCCAAATTTTGTAATGAAACAACCAATTACTTGCAACAGACTAAAAATTATATTTAGAAGACAACAGTATTTGCACAATGGTTCAAAGTTTCACATAGATGTCGCTAGTAGGTATATTTAAGTATGTATAATTTTAATAATATTTTAACACACTCCCTTATTAAAATAATACACACACACTCAAACAATAACATCATGTTAAACCACAAAATAAAGAATACATTTTACATTTCAGTAATGCCAAATTGTTTCAGAAATTTAAAATGTTTTTCACAACTTAAACTTTTTGTAAGAATATCTGCAGGCATATCATTTGTATTTAAGTAATTTATTACTACAAAATTATTTTCAACGGCACTTCTTACAAAATGATATCTTACATCAATATGCTTGCTTCTTTTATGGAATACTTCATTTTTAGTTAGTTTTTGTGCACTCTGATTGTCGTTATATAGGAGTACAGGTGACTCACTTCTACAATTTAATTCTGACAATAGGTTCCTCAAATATATAGCTTCTTTAGATGCTTCGCAAATTGCCATATATTCTGCTTCTGTACTTGACAAAGCTATCGTCGCCTGTTTTTTACATTCGTATGAAATTACACTACCTGACATTTTGAACATATACCCAGTAAAGGATTTTCTGTCTAAGCAATTCGACGCCCAATCAGCGTCTGCATAGCCTACCAAATCATGCTCATTTTTTACATATTTTAAACCAAAAGTTTTTGTTTTCTTTAAATACTTTAAAATACGTTTAACATGTTTCCAATGAGTTTCATTAAAATTATTATTAAACTGACTGAGGTAACAAACTGCATACAATATATCTGGACGGGTGAGCATTGACAAATATAGTAAACTACCTATCAATTGCTGGTAAGGATACTGAGCAGAACAATTATCTCCTTTCTCAAGCTTCAAATTTACTTCCATTGGTGTACTAACTGGGTTACAATTTTTCATATTAAATTTATTTAACAGCTGTTCAACAAATTGTTCCTGGTCTACAAAAATTATATTATTTTCCTTTCTTACCCTCATACCCAGACACTGTTTGATTTCTCCTAAATCTTTTATTTTAAATTTTAATTTCAATTTAGTCTTAAGGCTCTCAGTTTGATTTTTACAGTTAGAAAAAATGAAAAAATCGTCCACAAACAAAGCTACATATTATTGGCGCACGCCAACAGTCCAAACACATTCTTCACAATTTTAACGGATTTTATTCACTTTCTACAATTTTCATATATATCGGAGCAACGACGTCACAGGCGAGCTTCATGGACGGTGTAAAATGACAACAATCAAAACATGTTAACTTTGGTTTACTAATTAACGTTTAGAACCATAAATTACTCATTGGATTGTTAATAATTTAACTTAAACTTTGATTAACTAATTAATGTTTGTGAACCATTAATTACTCATTGAATTGTTAAAACTAGACAAATGATTGTAAAACTGAACAAATTCACTGTAAACACAATTTTTTAAAAGATTGCCGACAAGTTTCTTGCCCATTCTTCTTGTACGGCCTATTACTTGGAATGGGCGCCTAGAGTCATTTATTTTAACTATCATGAGTGCTCTCCTGGGCCCCATGTTAATAAAAAGTAATGAATTACAATTGAAGATTAAAATCTAAAGTAGAATGACAAGATCTAACAAGTTTTATAAAGATTCTTTGTCACAATCTGTTTTGCTATAAATACGAGCGACCGACTGTTGGAAAAACCAGTATTACGCCTACCGTCGGACTGTTCAGATCTCCCATATAACTTTGCCGCAATAAATGGTTGAGATAAAATGGAGCTACTTCGTGTTTTCTTTCTACGAGGGGTGAGCGGTCACCATGATGCTGAAGATGTTGACGTCACCGGTGGTGACGTCACCGTTTTTAAAAAGACCCCTGGACTCGCCGCCCCGTCATCAGAAGTGGGATTGGAACGGAACAACCTAGCTTTCCAATCCTAGCCTTCTCACCCGCTTGTCACCTGAAGGACCAGCACAAATGGGCAATGCAGCCGAGCCCAGTCGCAGCAGAGGTCCCCACATCAGACACCAGCTCCTGAAGATTATGCTGACACACCACCGTATTGGCGAGAGATGACCCATCACTACCAGCTCCTGAAGATTATGCTGACACACCACCGTATTGGCGACAAATGACCCATCACTACCAGCTCCTGAAGATTATGCTGACACACCAGCCACGTCCGTGGTATCAACACGAACGGGCCAACACGTGCAACCAAACCAAGAAAAAGGCGATGGAGACATGACATCAGAATACAGGTGAATCGTAACTTTTTCTACCATATTTTAACTTTAGACTTGCATGCGCATAAACGCAACTTACAAATAATCCAAGAGATTACTTCTAATTTCACGAGATTTCTTAGTTTCTTGAGTTTTATTTTTAAAAGTTTTTCACGAGATACCCACAAATACCAAAAATCTACGAGTTATCCATGTGCTGTCCGCGAGTTATCCCGAGGTATCCGCGAGTTATCCCGGGCAATCCACGAGTGATCCGTGAGTCAATCCAAGTGATAGCCGTGAGTTAATCCAAGAGGTAGCCGCGAGTTAATCCAAAGAGATAGCCGTGAGTTAATCCAAAGAGGTGGCCGCGAGTTAGTCCAAGAGATGGCCGCGAGTGATCCGTGAGATGTCCGACGAGATATCCGACGAGATATCCGGAGATATCCGATGAGATTGTCACGCGATTTCCACAAGATATCTATGAAAATCCATACCTAGTAATTCTAACCCAACTTAATAAAAAGGCCTCCAAATCTTTTCAAGTATGGCAGTGTCTTTAATCGACATCACAATTCTTAATTATTATTATCGCTGATTATTTGTCTTTGAGGTATTTTTGTGAATCTTGTGCAATTTATTCAAGGCGAAGTGCCTGTGTGTATGCTAGTTTGAAAACTTAGTGGCACTAGCGTTCATAATGTTGTTTCTATTCCGATACGCGTAAATGCGCGATGTGGTAGTTACCAAAATTCATTGACGATACTGAGCTTTCATTGAACTAGCTTCGCGGCGTTAGCATCAGCGCGAAGAATGTTACAGATAAGTGATATTCGGTTAACAATTCGAGATCCGAATTATAAAACGTCATAATTTTAATCGTCTGTAAGACTGTACAAATTATTTTATTCCTTGTGTACCCACTATTTTCGTCATTTTAAATTATTTTATTCCTTGTGTACCTTCCATTCCCGTCATTTTCAGAGCCTCTGCGGACCACGGTCATAACAATAAGGCCCAGACCGCAGCATCGACCTGTATCCCATTTCCTTTAGAGCCTCTGTGGACCACGGCGTACAAGACCGCCCAGACCACAGCAACATCCCTGTCTCCCAGTCTCCATGTCTCCGAGAACATAAAATCATGCAATGATACGTGGAGCATTTGCATTGAACCTATAATAAATCTATTCATGCAATGATGCGTGGAGCATTTGCATTGAACCTATAATAAATCTATTCATGCAATGATGCGTGGAGCATTTGCATTGAACCTATAATAAATCTATTCATGCCATGATGCGTGGAGCATTGGCAAAAACAAATACACGCTCTGCTCACATTCCCTTGAGCATCAAATTTATTTACGTTTAACTACGAATGTTTGCATGTGAACTGTTATGTTTACAGAATATTATTAAGAAGGTACTAAAAGTTGGCTGATAATTTTGTTACATGAATATGGTTTCACTCTAACATAAAGTTAAATCTTGACAATATGGAAAATAAGCAATGTAGCTTAATTTATGCAATGATGAGAAACAAAGTTAACAGCTAGTGTACCGGTGTACGGGTACCTACCTCAAAACCAAATTTCTAGTTTTCAGAAACACCGTGCCTGGTGCAGAGCGCGCACCACCTGTCAGAATGGCCGAGTCGGCGCGAAGCGGGCTACGTCTACAGTGTTGAGCAGGGCAATAGGAGAAACATAACATGTTTACCTACTTGGATTAACTAAATGTTTACCTACTTTGGTTAGCTAAATAGTTTGCTCATTAGATTGTCGAAACTAGATAACTTCACTGTAAAGATAATTGATCAAAGAAAAGAAAGCAAAAAGAAAGAGAAAAGGAAAAGAAAAGAAAAGAAAAAAAAAAAAATTTCGTTTCTCTTTAAAATGCAAACTATTACTCTTGCAAACTTAACTGCAAGCAACGATGGTTGCTTACAGATACCAAACTCAGAAGGAAACGTCTCATTGTTTCAGAACATAACTGGACTGGTGCAGAGCACGCACCATCTATCAGAATGGCCGTATCGGAGCAACGACGTCACAGGCGAGCTTCATGGACGGTGTAAAATGACAACAATCAAAACACGTTAACTTTGGTTTACTAATTAACGTTTAGAACCATAAATTACTCATTGGATTGTTAATAATTTAACTTAAACTTTGATTAACTAATTAATGTTTGTGAACCATTAATTACTCATTGAATTGTTAAAACTAGACAAATGATTGTAAAACTGAACAAATTCACTGTAAACACAATTTTTTAAAAGATTGCCGACAAGTTTCTTGCCCATTCTTCTTGTACGGCCTATTACTTGGAATGGGCGCCTAGAGTCATTTATTTTAACTATCATGAGTGCTCTCCTGGGCCCCATGTTAATAAAAAGTAATGAATTACAATTGAAGATTAAAATCTAAAGTAGAATGACAAGATCTAACAAGTTTTATAAAGATTCTTTGTCACAATCTGTTTTGCTATAAATACGAGCGACCGACTGTTGGAAAAACCAGTATTACGCCTACCGTCGGACTGTTCAGATCTCCCATATAACTTTGCCGCAATAAATGGTTGAGATAAAATGGAGCTACTTCGTGTTTTCTTTCTACGAGGGGTGAGCGGTCACCATGATGCTGAAGATGTTGACGTCACCGGTGGTGACGTCACCGTTTTTAAAAAGACCCCTGGACTCGCCGCCCCGTCATATAATTATACTAATATAACACTATTATAAAGTACCATTGTAAGGTAACACTATAAACTGCCGATATTCGAAAACATTTGGTACATGTTGCCTCTTCGCTGGTTACCGATGGAATACCGTAGCCTCTCGCCATATTGTCGATCCAAAACAATATGGCGGGAGGCGGAACGGAAACAGTTACGAACTAGCGAAATAAACACATTTTAAATAATTCTCAAATAATGAAATCATAAATCTAAAAATTAATAATAAATTAATATGCGTTTTAACAATGATAAATCCTATTTTAAAATTATAACCAGTAATAGGGACCAAAATCTCAAATCAGCAACTCTTAAATAATATTGACGTTTCAAAAGGAAGACGATAATTTTGTAACTATTAATTAAAGTAAAGTAACATTATCCCAATAATCACGAATAATCGTAACTCATAAGCTTAATTACTAAAACAATATAAATTACCCTAACAGCTCGGCCTTCCTGCAACGCGCGAGTCCCTTCGCGCTGTACTTAATTTGCAAACAAACATTTTAAGTACAATAATTAATAAATAGATTTACAATATTAAGTAACCGTACACATAAAAATTGGGTAAAAGGTGTTTAAATCGAATACACAGCTTAAATGTATTATTTTAACTCTTAATCACAGTAACTTCTTATTTTATAATCAATATTCCAAATGAGTACCATCAATAATTTTGGTTACTTTAATTAAGTTTTATCACATATTCACTATCGGAACCAAAATCATTGCTCCCATTTGCAACATTCGTTTGATTAGTCACATCATTACAATAACATTATCTTTATCATCACAACTATCTTCACTTTCGTTAAAATTCCGATCAAAGTTCATCCACAATTGAATCTTGTCCAACGCTACGGTTCCCTCGCACCTACGAAAGTTTCTACGCGACAGAGGGGTATCTTCGACTATAGACCTATCGTTTGGGAGTAGTTTTAGGGTACGGTAACGGCCTTGATATTTAAGTACCAATTTCTGAGATTGGCTGTCGTGCGAGACTTGTAATTCAATCCTAACCAAGTCACCCACCTTACACATTCTTCCTTATTTACAATTCCTATTACTGTTCTACATACTGTCGTTTTTGGGCCTCCACACGTTTGTTTGCTTCTTCTCTAACTGTATCTAACTCATCAGGTCACAATACATTTATAGTGTCATGTATAACTGTATGCCCTGAATAATATATATGCCCTGAGCTTTATGAGAAATGTTAAAACCGAACAACAATTCTAACGGTGATTTCAGAGTCATCTTACGCACAGTCGTATTAATGCCCATTCGAATGTCTCGAATATATATGTTCATCCCATTGTTTTTCGTCGTGTCCGTTGTTTGATGTAGTTAATGCCTCTAATATCGTTTTATTGAAACTTTCGACTTAGCCATTTGCCCTTGGAGTCGCAACAGCTTTTAGAACGTGTTTAATGCCAAAATCGGGAGTAAACTTTTTAAATATTTTGCTGGTAAAACTAGATCCTCGTTCAGTAGTGAGACGTATTAGGACTCCGAAAAAAAACTGATATGGTCTTTAAAAACTCTTATTGATGTTATGGATTTGATGTTTTTAACCGGAGCTATATTGACGTATTTTGTAAAACCATCAATTATTGCCAGTAGATAACAATTTACAACATTGCTCCTCACAAGAAGCCATATGTAGTCGGAATGAATTGTGTGAAATGGCACATCAATTTTCTCTATTGGGTGGAATTCTCCCTCATTAACGTGCACTGACTTCCCAGGTTCAAATGGTAGTCAAATGGGATGCCGTTTACGCGTATACTGATTCAAATTCAGAATGCTTTATTCATATAGGCCCCAAGAGAGCACTTATGAAGGTTAAAATAAATGACTAACAGTGGGTCTCTGTAACGTTCCTCTACCAGAATCACAGACCAAAGCCGTTTTTATCAGAACTGAATAAATGACAGACATCAACAGATTTAATCCGTGCTCAAGGTCAACGAACTTCCCAGAAACTCACCGTGCCCGTTCCAAATTGGTATAGGCGGAGCAAGAAGAAGGGTAAGAAACGTATCTTGGCATTGTTATTATTATTATTTTAATAGTTTTTCAATGTTTCTAATGCCAACGATCATGTTTAAAATTTAAGTCTAAGTACTACAGTAGTCGCCAGGAGGCTCCTGTGCTTGCCTCCATGCATCTTTGCCATCTTCATAATCCTTAATGTTTATAATACGCTTTTTAATTAATACATTCTCAACTATACGTTTAAAATTTCCTTGTGGTAATTCAGTTAATGCTTTAGGAGTTTTATTGTAGAATGTGACACCATTAACCGGGAACGATTTATTAGTTTTACTCAATCTAACCTGGGTACAACAATTTCATGTTTATTTCTAGTATTTAAATCATGTACATCACTTTTAAGTTAAATTTAGTAATATTTTTCCGAACATACGTTATATTTTCCAAAATGTGTACCGAAGGCAGGGTTATAATATCAATTTCTACAAAGATAGTGCGTAGTGAAGTTATGACGAGACAAAAGAGACAGAAGTTTGCAAATTTACTACATCAACCCCCTTGTCGTAAGGATATATATAAGAGAAATGTATATAATATGATTATTTTAATATATAATAAAATACCAAATGACATAAAATTAAGTGAATGTAATAAATTTAAAAAGTATTAAGTGACTGGCTTTTAAAAAAAAAATGTTTTTATAGTGTTAAGGAATTTTTAGATTTTAATAATTGAGATGTATAATAAATCTTCAATATTTGCACGTCTGCTTGCAGGCTGAATACGTGAATACACAGACCCTATATTTTAATTATGACCATGATATTTTACTGTATTCTGGCAAATGAATTGTTTGATTCGAAATCGTTTGATATAATATACTTATAAAATAACTAGCTGTTGCCCGCGGTTTCACCCGCGCAGAGGTATTGGATTTCATGTTTAATTTTTTTTTTTTTTGGCGTGGAACCCTAATTTTTCCTCTAAAATTAAAGTAGCCCAAGTTACTACTTGTAATGTCAACTATCTGTCAGTGAAAATCCCGTCAAAATCGGCCCAGCCGTTTTCGGAGTCTACCCGGAACAAACAGAGACAGACAGACCAAAACTCTAAAAATGGCTGTTTTGGTATAGGTACCGTATATACTTTCATATGCACTTAGTAAAAAAAAGCTGTCATTTTGATATTACAAACAGACACCTCAATTTTATCTATTTGTATAGATATACTTATCATTTGCTTCGTCCATAACACTTAGTTGAGAGACCTGTTTTTTTCATTTTGTCGATATGGCTCGTAGGGTCAGTCGTTTGTTCAGTCTGTTGTTAAAACAGTGATTTGATTGGTGGCCTAATCTATCGCAGCTCGAGCATTTAACCGCTGGTTTGTCGCACCTGGAACTATGATGGCCTACCTGATTGCAATTGTAACAACTCCTATTAGTGCTACTGGGACCAACTTAGGAATAGTTAGGCTTGTTGGTCGAACTAGTGGTGTTCCCATAAAACCTATTACTGTTTCGTCTCAAAGAATCGTTTCCTCGAGCGTTACCTACTTTTACGGATCGCAAATATTTAAGCACTTGTTCTAGTTCTGGAAATTGCACGGCTTGGGCCCCACCCTAACTGCACCATCGTCTACCCCATGTAGTAAGCAGTCAACTGCCTGTCTAACTTTAATTCTGCTTTGATTCAAAAAAATGACCTCTCACCCTCAAGTCCTTAATTATCATAAGAGCTTTGTTTAAGGTGCCGTGTCATGACCCGCCTAACGCAAAAATCTTAGAACGCAAAAATGGCCTAAAGGATTTTTTTTGTTCATCGAGGAAAAACAGGCATTACGGAAAAGGAGAGACAACGCCAGAGCCTTCAGTTGGTATTCTGAAAATTTTGAAATAAATTTCCAAACAAAATTTCAGAAGACAATTAGTGCGTGGTAATTTCCTAAAACTTGTTCCAGGAAATCCGTGTTTTTGAAAATGCTTTACAAGTTTGTGAAAAAAAATGTTTGTTATTTAGAATCTCCATTACATGTCCAAGGATCCTATGGTAGTGTTTTGTTTACTTTTATATTTATGAGAATTGTGAATTGTGAACGGCCAAAGTCAAGGTAAAATTTGTCCAAAAAAAGCTGATTTTTGAAAGTTCGTACTGAGTTGGAATCTCAAACTTTTACATTTTCGCTCCCATGGAATACTGGATATAGAGCACATGATACCTAATTGCTCAAAACATCTAAAGAAACGTTTATCAAGACACTATAATCACGTACGAGCGTTTGTATGGAAAGTATGGGGACCTGTAGCCTCTTAAAATAGAGTCAACAACGTCTCGAGACGACTTTGGATGAACCTTGTCAGACTCACCTGAAGATGATAATCAGCTGAAGTACTTCGTTGTTCGTTCGTCGCGAACCTTGGTTGTGGTTGTCTCCAAAAACGAATATTCCATTCCCTCGATCACGGGCGCGACCTCGTTCAAGCTGCTCTCGACCATGAGCACCATCTACGCCTTGCTCTCGCACATGAGCATTTACGTCCGACCCTCTAACATGGGTCTACATCCACCACGCCCTCCAACATGGGCCTACATACACCACGCCCTCCAACATGGGCCTACCTCCACCACGCCCTCCAACATGGGCCTACCTCCACCACGCCCTCCAACATGGGCCTACCTCCACCACGCCCTCCAACATGGGCCTACCTCCACCACGCCCTCCAACATGGGCCTACCTCCACCACGCCCTCCAACATGGGCCTACCTCCACCACGCCCTCCAACATGGGCCTACCACCACCACGCCCTCCAACATGGGCCTACCTCCACCACGCCCTCCAACATGGGCCTCACCTCCACCACGCCCTCCAACATGGGCCTCACCTCCACCACGCCCTCCAACATGGGCCTCATCTCCACCACGCCCTCCAACCTGGGCAATCTCTTCATTCATAGCTCTGAAACTTGGAAACACAAAAAGCTTAGTGCTTGTACATCATTGCTCAAATAAATAAACGTTCATAATACAGGACTATTATGAACCAATGTAAATACATTTTTGCCATAATGGTTCTTTTTGTCGTGTCACCTAACTATCTTGGATGTTATACGACAATCGTTATGAAACAATGTTAGGGTACACAAAAATAAAGTAATAATAGAGAAGAGAGAGAGAAAAAAAAATTACTAAAAGAAACTCATTGTCCAAACAGATCCTTGGTTAAATCCATTTACATCCGTGTCAATCTACATGATTTTAATATAACTAGCATTTATTTTAATGAGCCTTAAGTAGGAATATCGAACAGAAGCTATATTTTTGGTTTCCAAATAATAGTACCTCAAAATTTGAAAAGTATGTGGTTACCTGAGTTTTGTAGACGTGTAAGGAAGTTTGATTTATCCTTGTCGATCCCACTTCTGAACTATTGGCGCACGCCAACAGTCCAAACACATTCTTCACAATTTTAACGGATTTTATTCACTTTCTACAATTTTCATATAATTATACTAATATAACACTATTATAAAGTACCATTGTAAGGTAACACTATAAACTGCCGATATTCGAAAACATTTGGTAAATGTTGCCTCTTCGCTGGTTACCGATGGAATACCGTAGCCTCTCGCCATATTGTCGATCCAAAACAATATGGCGGGAGGCGGAACGGAAACAGTTACGAACTAGCGAAATAAACACATTTTAAATAATTCTCAAATAATGAAATCATAAATCTAAAAATTAATAATAAATTAATATGCGTTTTAACAATGATAAATCCTATTTTAAAATTATAACCAGTAATAGGGACCAAAATCTCAAATCAGCAACTCTTAAATAATATTGACGTTTCAAAAGGAAGACGATAATTTTGTAACTATTAATTAAAGTAAAGTAACATTATCCCAATAATCACGAATAATCGTAACTCATAAGCTTAATTACTAAAACAATATAAATTACCCTAACAATATATAGTTACACCATCATTCTGCTTAATAAATAAACATGGTTCATGTATAGACTTTTTATATCCTAAGCTTTGCAAACAATCATCTACTCGTCTGTACCACTCCCTAGCGGACTGTTTTAAGCCATAGATTGCTCTTTTCAATTTTAGCACTTTGTTCTCTCTATTAGGACAAACAAAGTTATCAGGTAAACACATATAAACATTTTCCTTTAAATAGCCATTCAGAAATGCTGTGGCAACATCAAGATGAGTAATATCAAAGTTATATCTGACACTCAATGCAAACAAAAGTCTAAGTGTTGAATAGCGAAGTACTGGGGAAAAAGTCTCTTTGTAGTCTATTCCTACCTTCTGTGTGAAGCCTTTAGCTACTAAACGAGCACGGTATCTCACTTTTTCATCACTATCTAACTTCTTTTTGTACACCCACTTACACTTTACCACTGTTGCTTGTTCTGGTCTGTCCACTATTTCCCACGCTTCATTTTCTTCAAAAGATTTTAATTCTTCTTCCATAGCTTTACACCATTCTCCTGATTCTGGTCCATTCATAGCCTCTTCATATGTTATCTGGTCTCCATATAGATTCATATCAGTTTCAACACACATATTGCTATAACCAAATCTGTCAGGCTTTTTTTTCTCTCTTACTACCCTTTCAGGTTGAGCCATCTGAGTCAGATTCTTCGACTCTCTCATAGGTAAGCTGTCAAAGAACTCATCTGAAGAACTGTTTGTATTACTTTCCTCTTCCACATAGGTACTGTCAAAATTACCAATCACTGTACTCACAGATTGGTCGGAGTCAGAATTGTCAGAGTAAACAGAGTCATCATGCTTTGAACGTAAAATTACAGACGCGGCATCTGTGATGACATATGCCGTACTGTCCTATAACCATTCAATTCATTCCGTTACCGGCTTGACGCCATTTGAAGTAGTTTTCGGTCACACCGAATCGAATAGCGCATTTAATGTTAACTTCGAACAGCGATTTACGCAAATGTTAGTAAAAGAACATGTGAGAAAAACCAAATACCTTTACGAATATCTGACCGACAAAATGATTGAGAGAAAGAGGAATGTAAGAGACCAGCGTGGCGGAGAGAGAGATTTTGACCTAAATGAAGGAGACACGGTTTTTATGAAAGGAGTAAATAATAGACGTAGCAAAGATAAGGCGCGATATCAGAAAGCAAAAATCACCGGAGAAATACAAAGAAACATAGTACCGGTAAGCACACATAATAGAGATACAAAAGTTCCAATTAAAGACATCAGGCGTCCTCCACAGGTGTGTGCTCCTGGCGGTCCAGGTGATCCACAGCCAGGCCCTTCTGCTGCAGGTGATTGAAAAGAACCCTGGATTGCTACCTGTGAAGGAAGGTCAAGCTATCATAAGTCATGACCAATGGACTATTATCAAAGTCTTAGACCTCAAATCGATTTACGATCAGTTAGTAACAAATATAGATAACTACATCAATCTAAAACAGCTAGTCCAAGACAGTTTCGATATCAGAGCATTTGACACAGATTTAATTGAAGTAGAGTCACAAACAGAATATTCCATGAATATAACAATCGAAAAGTACAAGCAATTGGTTCCCTCATCTATAAGAATTAAACGTGGTTTGCTGAACCCTCTTGGCACATTTATAAAGGCGATTACTGGCAACCTTGACAACGACGATGCTGTAATGTATGAGAAATTATTAAGTCAATTAAAAACTAAGCAAGATAGGACGGCACAAAAACTCACAGTGGTTACGGAAATGTTGAGTACATATGCGAAAATAAGTAACACGACTAGAAACAATTTCATTCAAATCAATGAAAGTCTCACGGACATCGAACGCAGTTTAAACCAATCGAAATTATTGCAAACCAGTAATAAAATAATCCACATTTATAACATTTTTATACACAATTTCCAAACGCTTTATATCAGATTGAATGAAGTTGAAACAGCTGTTGCTTTTGCTAAAATTAAACTGTTACACCAATCTATAATAGACACAAATGAATTAATATTATTGTTACAAGAAATCGAGAGGACAGAAAAATTAGTGTATCCAGTAAACATAGAGAATATGCTTAAAATTGAGCAATGTATAGAAATGAAAGCGTATATAAAACAAAATCAGATAAAATTTATTATGCACATCCCACTAATAAGAAACAATATATACAATTATTATAAACTGATCCCTTTGCCTGTGCATAGTAGCGATAGTGGCCTTACTACACTCATCCTACCCAAATACCCTTATCTCCTAGTGAAAGGTCTTAATACCAGGTCGCTCTCCCAACCATGCCGCGAAATCGATGAGGCTCGGTTTCTATGTTTCGAGAACGACGTAGCACCACTGATAGAAGACGATTGCATCTCTGAGCTCATGAAGTTCTCCTCCAATATTTCGAATTGTCACCCAGTTCCAGTTGTCATCGATGATGTTAAAGCCGATCTTATCCAGCCCAACCAGTGGATTATCTATACGAAAGCCGAAACGTCACTTACTAAGTATTGTGAAAACGAAATAACCCAAGAAAGTATCTGTGGAACTTACCTATTATCAATGGACGACGATTGTCAGGTAAAGATTAAGAACCTCAGTTTGAAAAGACATCAAAACCAGGGAAAGAATGTTACCTACACACAGTTGCCCATAATTAAGCTGCCTAAGATATTTACCGGATCATCGGAGTTGCAAAGAAAGCCGGTCAATCTGAACGGAATTGACCTTGCCGACATCCAGCATTTGAATTACTTATTACAGAAAAGTGGAAGTGAAAATATAAGTGTTAGTGAAAAGCACGAACGTTATTCTGGTGGTGAAAGTGTTAGTGTAACAAACATAGTATTTTATGTCATTATAGCGACTTGTATTGTATTGTTAGCTTTTAAGAATAGAATTAAAAATGTTTGTAAGATGGGAAAACCTCGAGATAATCCTCATCCCTCGGATAATCTCGGAGTTACGGAGGGAGGAGTTATACCACCCGCATCGTCCAGTCGTCCTGTGTTTTTATCCTTGTAAGCATTTCTTTTGTTATTAGCTCCGGGAAGTTCCACTCGCCCACGCGACAGACAGTAGACGATTTGATGATGTTGCATTAGGATAGTTGTTATTTTTAAGGCTTAGAGACATCATTCTGTATTCAGCTACCGATTTGCTCGGACAAATTATAATTAATTAATTCCACTTCAATTAGTTTTTTATTTTTAAAAACATCACCACGGCTTTTCCCAGTTTGACTACCTAACCCCATCGAGTTTGTGTTTATTTATTTATTTATTTATTTATTTATTTATCTCAGATTCACAGCTTTACTTAGTACTACATAACAAATTTCATATTACTTATCCTTATCTTATCTTATTACCTCAAGTTCTCGTTCAACCGTCGTGGAGTAAACTTAGTGTCAATTTAAAATAAATCGTCCGAAATCTACCCTCGAAATGGCGAAGTGTCATAATTGTAACAAAATTTTTAATAAAAAAAGTCCTATTTTGGAGTGCAGTCGTTGCCAAAAAGTGGTGCATGCTACCACTTTATGTAGTGCATTGAGTAATAAGCAGTTAGCTGCACTTAAAGCCGCTGAGAATCTCGAGTGGACGTGCAATGACTGCAACCAAAACTCATCGCGTAGAAGGTCTTTTGTGACGCTCGCTGACGATGAGGAGGAGGAGGAAGAGGAAGAGATTAACATGGCAGGAGCTAGTATCAATGTTAAAAAATTGCTGCAAGATTTGAGAAAAGAGATAAGCAGTATTGTGATGCAAGAGATGCGGTCGGTTTCAGCATCGGTACAGTTTTGCAGTCAAAAAGTAGATGAATTTGCTGAATCTATCGAAGCATTGACCGGTAAAATGAAGGATATGGAAAGGAAAGTAGCCCACCTCGATAACCAGAATAAGTACCTGGACCTCAAAATTGATTCCCTGGTACAACACAATAATGAGATGGAGCAGCAGCTGTTGGCCGACTATGTCGAAATAGCAGGTATTCCCGAATCGAGTGATGTGGATCTACCTAAACTAGTCGAAAACGTCGTAGTCAAGCTCAACGCACCGAAAGACGACATAATTGCCGTTAAACGCCTTGCGTCCCGGCGAACCGGACCTGGACCAGTCATCGTAAGAGTACGCCAGGAAACAACTCGCCAGTGTCTGATTGCCTCAGCTCGGGATACTACGATCACTGCCAAAGACGTAATGCCTAACATGTCAGGACCTACAGCTACTGAAAGGATTTTCATCCGAGAAGCACTAACTCCCTTTCACAAAAATCTACTATGGCAGGCAAAGCAAGATCTTAAAGGCGTTTTTAAATTTATATGGATTAGAGAAGGAAGAGTGCTAGCCCGAAAGAACGAAAGCGCTAAGGTGTATAAGCTTAGATCTAAGAATGATATTCAATCTCTTCTGTCCAACAACTGAGTAATAGGTATTTATTTAAAAAAAAAATTAATTTAGTTTTATCCTTTTTATGGATTCTTTAAACGAAAATATCATTGAACTTTTTAATTGTACAAATTTTACTAACTTTAAAAATTTGGTACCTCGCTATCCCCACAACCTAACATTTCTGCATGTAAATATCAGATCTATGATTAAAAACTTTTGTAAAATAGAACAGATAATCAGTATATCCGATAACTCAATTGATGTTCTTGTTATCACTGAGGCGAACATATCCGACCATATTTCTTCTCTTTATAATCTTAGAGGCTATACAATGTACACAAAGTTGCGAAAGAATCAAAAAGGAGGTGGTATAATTGTTTACGTCAAAAGTAAATTTAAATTTACGGAAAATAAAATAAATACGTTACACTTTGAATGTTTCTTGGGTAAAATAACTGATAACTCATCTTCAGTAACCTTGTGTACCGTGTATAGACCTCCCAACTCAAACAAGCACCGTTTTGTTCACGAAATTGATAAGATGCTTAGCAAATACGCGGACACTGATTTTGTATTACTAGGAGACGCTAACATCGATTTAAAGCTCAATAATCAAACCAAAAAGTCATACATGGATGTTATGAGCGGGCACGGTCTATCATGCGGCATCACAGACTTTACTAGGTTAGAGACATTGAATACAAAGGTAACAAAAAGCTGTATTGACCACATATTTGTTCGATCCCGCATGAGAGACGCGTACACCGCTGCACTCGGCACTGTACTGGCCGATCACAGAATGACTGCAGTCACACTCGTTAGTGGCTCCAATGTACAGGTTGCTCCCACTTACGTGACGCGATTTGATAATTTTAAATTAAATCATCTATTACAGGAAATAGACTGGGATCCGACCCAGGACATGAATTGCCCTAATGATATTTACAAATATATAAATCAAAATATTAGTGATTGCTATCAACAATCTCAATACCAACAAAAAGTAGTTAAATCAAAACGAAATATATGTAGATGGGTAAACAAAAATATCAACAATTTATGTCAAAGGAGAGATGAACTATTTTCGGAATGGATAAAAGATACAAACAATCGTGAACTAAGAGCTAAATACAATAAATTAAGAAATAAGACGAATAAAATAGTACACAAAAGTAGAAATAGATTTTATAAAACAGAAATTAATAAACATAGAACAGACCCAAAAAAACTTTGGCAAATCATTAATAATATGGCAGGAAAAATCACTAATTCTATTGATGACATAATAACAAAAGCTTTTAACTCGGAAGGAAGCAATAAAAAGATAGCTGATAATTTCGCTCAGCAATTTAAAAAAAACATAAAAGCAATTATACCTAATTGTACATCTAAACTACTAAATGAAGCCGATTATGTTAAACCCTTAGATAAATCTATTTTATTTCCAAAAGCTACTGACTCTAAAATTAGTAAGATTATAAAAACTATAAATCCCAATAAAGCTCCAGGAGCTGATGGAATTAGAGCCATTGATATAGTGCGGTTAGCGGACAGAATAGTGACCGCAATTACGCGATTGATAAACACGAGCATTGTCACTGGAAGATACCCAAAAGAGCTTAAAAGTGGTATTGTCAGACCGATACACAAAGGCGGTAGCACTCAGGACTATGCTAAGTATCGTCCTATTACGATACTTCCAGTATTGGACAAAATTATCGAGAAATATGTACGTGGTATTATACAAAACTTTTACATATCCCATAGCGTGTTATCTTCTCAACAGTTTGGTTTTCAACCGAAAAAAAGTACCACGCTTCTGCTGTCCCGCTTTACAGATGAAATAAATTCTTATTTAAATGCAAAAAAACATGTTCTTTTAGTATTTATTGACTACAGCAAAGCATTTGACACGCTGAAACATGACCTTTTAGTACAAAGGCTGGATAGCAGCGGTGTGAGAGGCAACGTTTTGGAATGGTGTAAAGATTACCTTTGTGACCGTAGCTACCAAGTAAAGGTGGGCACTACATATAGTGACCGTGTCAACGTTACTGAAGGAACCGCTCAGGGATCAGTACTTGGACCCTTACACTACTTGACGTACGTAAATGACCTTAGTAATGTAACGAGACACTGTTCTATATATCAGTTTGCAGATGACACTTGCTTGGTGGCTGCTGATAAAGATGTTTCCGTCGCACAAGACTTCTTACAATCGGACTTTACTGCAATTTGTAAGTGGTCACATGACGCCGGACTTGTACTCAACGCTGATAAGACTAAATTAATTCACGTACATTCTAGTCGTAATTTAAATCATATTACTAAAAACGTGAAGATTGTAGCTCATAGTCACGACTGCTTTCATAACCATAATGCACCTTGCACGTCTAATTGTCTAAATATTGAACAGGTTCGAAAGATAACGTACCTAGGATTAGTTATCGACGATAGGTTCAACTGGGCGAAGCATGTAGACCGAACCTGTAATAAACTGCGAGCAGTAATGGCTAAATTTTATATTATAAAGAGCAGAATTCCTTTCGACATATTACTAACAATGTATAAAGCCTTAGTTGAAAGTATTTTATCTTATGGCTTAAGTAGTTATGGTCGCACTTACAAAACATACCTTGACCAAATATTTAATATCCAGTATAGGTTACTTAAACTAATTGTACCAAATAAAATAAAACAAAAGTATGCTGGAGATTCACGTGGACTGTTTAAGTTTTGTGGAATAATTCCAATCCACAAAAAAGTTGAATTCAATTTATTACTCGAACAGTACTTTCGGACTGAAATACAACATCAAAATAGTCACTCAATAGTTACCAGGAGTGTATCTAATAAAAAGCTTTTTAAACCTAAATTTAACAACGTATATGGTAAAAGAACTTCTAATTATATAATCCCTAACCTAATAAATAAACTACCCATCGAAATTAAAAATAAAATAACAGAAAAAAATATTAAAACAGTTTTAAAAAAATATTACCTTAATCACGAAGCGTAAACTGGAGCATCCTATAAACAGCGCCCGCACACGCACATTGATAGATCACCTTGTCAACAGAAACTTGCCTGACCACTAGCTAACTGGTAATCGTACGATCTGCGTATGCTCGCGCGCGATTTTTGTGTCATTTACGTAAGTGATATAGTTATCTTCATCATGTTTGTCTAGAATGAGAACTTATATTGTCTAGACAAACCTAACATAGGTTTTAAGACAATAAGAACCAAATTTGTATATTTCCTTGTATTAATAATAAATAAATAATAAAAAATAAAAAAAAATTTAAGGCCGATGTCTGTCGTTTCTGGATCCGTCTCAGACATCTACGAATTTAATTCGGAACGAGACTGTAGTCTTCAAATAACACCATATCGGCCAAATAGAACGGATGGTACTACGCAACTACCAGAATTAGAAAACTCAAAATTTGTTCAAATATCAAACCATCCAGACTATGCGCAAAAGCTTAAGAATTGTATGACAGAAAAGGGCAAAAAAATGCTTAGAGCCGCTAATATCATTAAGCATAAATTACACAACGTACTTAAGTCCACCGATCGATCGGTTTTGGCTCAAGTAATAGGTATTTTGAACGAATGTAACGCGGCTCGAATAGAAGACCGTTTACCCCCAGCACTGCGTGCGACTCCTTCACCTCTCGTGACAGAGACGCAACGAGAAAGCAGAGGAGTATCGGGAGACGATCAACCAAAACGGAAACAATGCAGAGTGGTGTTGAAAGACAGTCAACAGACACCGAGAGAAAGCAGGATAGTTTTGGTAGATTGTCAAGTCAACCAAGGGGTAAATCGAGTCTCACGGATTAGCGACAGTCAACAGCAACAACGGCCCAGTACAAGTCAACGCCTTATGGTTACCGAAGCTGAGGTGTCTCCGGTGAAACGCACTCGGCACATTACCAACCACGAGCGTGAAAGCTCGATCCTGCAGCCAGGTTTCTTAACATCATCTCCGAAATTTTTCCCGACTCCTAAGGAATTTGCTGAAGTAAGGAACTGAATTATTTAACTACTATTTTTTTCGGCTCTTATGGCTTCAATGTTACTCAAACCTACTCAAAATTTTTTTTAATTCCAATTTTATTTTTATATGTGCACATCTTCGCTAGTGTGTACACACATACAAATGTTTATACTGAAAGCTTCTTGCGCTTCTTATACTGTGTCTTTATTATATATTCACCATAGCAACATTTTTCATGTTTATATTTTCCATCTGCAGAGCCCGACTAAGTACGCAATGGATTTGTTGCGGAAACACCCAAATACGAGTCTTTGTGGAATAAAACCGCCTGCTAGTTTCAAACCTACGTTTAAAAATGACGGCCAACAGACTATCAAGTTATCGAATCAGTACATACATCGTATGCTGCAACGCTGGGGCCTTGCTACCAGAGATCTGACTGCTATCAGATCAAAACAGGATCCAAAAATACAACGATCTCCACTCGTAAGTTTAAAAAGAATAATAAGTTTAGAGTAACAGCTGAAACTAATGTATACAATATACATATAAAAGGCTTTGTCCTGAATAACTGAATGACAGATAACGTGCTATACGTTGTCTGTCATTCAAAATGTATAAATGGTTTTATCGTCGTTCGCCACGGTTTTCACACGAAAACCACTTTGGGAAATTATTTATTCGGTCAATGCAATGAAAATTGAAATTCATTGTGTAGAAAATGCAATCGAAAACAGATTTCAAGTTAAATTTGTCGTCGTCGCAAAACTAGTTTCATAGATGAGTTTTCGTTCTCGGGAAAAAGGTTGTGTTACGTTTTCGAAAAAATGCCTGCTACTTCGCAATTCGCAATGTGTGAATCAGCCTTTAAGTAATGCTGCCAAGTAGATAACACGAAAATCGTCGCTCCATTGCGATTTCCGCCGATGGCCTTACTACTTTACTTTGCCTAAACATACCTGCCTACTTATTTTCACTCTAAAACCCATCTTCCTAAACGGCTAATTTTACTATTTTGGAAAGTTATAAAGTTCGTTTGATAGTGTCTAATGATTACACATTTCGTTTGTTTTCAGTTTGAAGGGTTGGAGATCGATCTTGTCAGACTGTTTCGTACCGTGCAAGAAGAGGGTGGGATAGAAATATTACAGAATGACCGGGAGAAGTGGATTATTGTGGCGAAACGTATGGGCCTCTTGTACTGTAACAAAGGGAGCACCAAATTGGAGAATATATATCTCAAGTATCTCCTCGCGTACAACACGTTAACTAGCAGTAAGTTTTTGCGGAAAAAAGCCGGTTTGCAGTAAATAATCAACGTAAACACAGGCTACCATGCCAAAGTGCTGTGTGAAGAGCTGTGGCTCGATATTTGACGCCATTTTTGTTTCTGTTTTGGCGCGCAATACGTACCTTTTGTTCTTATCCTCTACTTTTCTTTAATCATTGGATTATTTGGACGTATGACGTATCATTGTCCGGAGGTTCGTGATGTCATAGGTGGGGGTTCCGACTGAAAATCAGTCATTAAGGTCCTTGGACCTTAATTGCATGCTGAGTCGGGACCCTTATCATGGCATCACGCAACATTGGTTTTTTTTTAATTATCTTGCATGTTCCTTAAAATTTCTATTTTTTTGTATGTGTAAAACTGTAATGTTGTGTGATGTCCTGAAATAAATGTATTTTATTTCTTTCTTAAATTTGGCCTGAGCTGGATCCAATTTTTAATGAAAAATGGATTCACGCAGAATAGCGCTGATGCATGAGAGGTATCGTTGCATGGTTTGTCACTATTAGAACAGAAATCGCATATAGTAAACTTAAATGAATGTGAATGGCTACAATTTTCTTTTTTAAGTTAACTTAGTTGGAAATTAGCTACCGTCGTCAGGATGTCTGGCTGGATTCATCAGGTGCTTTAACAGCAAATTTTAACTAAAGCTATAGTTCCTTATTGAAGATTGTTCCTTATTGAAGATTGTACGTTAGAAATTAAAACTTAAATAATAAAACTTTAAAGAAACTGCATGCTTTTTGCTGTACGGGGAGACGACCAGCCATACGTCAGGATGAAAAATATACGGATTCCCATATATCACAGGTAGCAATTATTCATGACTTTTGTGATAGGTAGCAATTCTTGAATAAACTCTCACAGAAAAACGCCACAGGCGGTTGCCTGTTTCGTATTACCGTCTTGTTACCGCTGCCACCACCGCCGCCAGCGTTCTGGGGCACCCTCGGATCGGGGACTGGTTATTGCATCGTTTAAATGCTTGGAGGGTATTCCAGGCAGCCAAAATCCGTTGCACGTACTATACAGTTTCTCCCGAAAGTTTGGATTATGGAGTATTGTGTTTTACAGCGGAACGTGACGCTGCTCTCGAGGATGTACAGAAGTGCTGGATGGCGCGCGAGGAGAAAGCGGTGTTTCGCGCTGAGAAACCGCTGTGGCGGCAGAAACGCATGATTGAGGGCTTGCCGCTGGCCGATGATGACAGTCCAGACTCGCACATTGAGAAGGTATGCGCGGAGGCCGAGGAGTGCGTCACGCCCGGCCGCACATGCAATGCGGCCGCTTTCAAAAAGGTACATATTATTACATAATATTATACAATTAGCTGCTGCCCACGGTTTCACCTGCGCGGAGATATTCGATTTCATGTGTTATGTTTTTAATTCTTTTGCCAAAATAAACGTAGCCCAAGTTACTCCTTATAACATCAGCTATCTGCCAGTGAAAGTCTCGTCAAAATCGGCCCAAACGTTTCGGAGATTACCCGGAACAAACAGACAGAATTTTTTTTTAAAAATGGTTGTTTTGTTGTAGGTACCGTATATACTTTCATATCCATTTAGTAAAAACCTGTTATTTTGATATTACAGATAGACACTTCAATTTCATTTATTTGTATAGATAATATCTCTTATATGTTAGTTACCGATATATTTCGGCAATGCAACATTTTGGGAGTCGACGTTTTAATGAATTCAACTTTATGACAACCCCGCTGGTTGTTCGCATTACAAATTGTTTAACCATATAAATAATATATGAGGGTAGACATAGTCCCCACTGGATTATGCGCAGTTGAGTGTAACGGACACAACCCCGCTGGTTGTTCGCATTACAAATTGTTTAACTATGTTATGACTCTGATCGATTTGCATGATTTAGGGCTATAATTTAGAAAATTTAAAGCCCTGCAGGTTCGACACAGCCCCCGCTGGACTGTGCGCAATAAAATGTGACGAAGACAACCCCGCTGGTTGAATCGCATCACAAATGCCTTGCCTTGTTAATTGGTATCAAACTGACGTGACAGATATAACCCCGCTGGTTATTCGCATCACTTAGTTGATTGTAAAACAAGGTTATCGGCAATGATGGGTAGTTCGTAAAATTACTTACGTTTTGGATATTCATCCTCCGATGACGACAAAGAAATAATCCTGCGACGACGTTTTTGAAACTTGTATTCCAAACACCATATTTTGCTTCGAATTTCTTCTTTTCTTCTTTTTATTTTTATTATTAGTTCTTTTTACGTGCGAAGCCAACGAACACAGAACACAGAATGAAGTACCGCTGAGTGAGATTTGACAAGAAACCTTAGTGTTGCCACATTGCTTTTTTCTGTTCCTACTCAAATAATCTAAAAAATCTGTGTGTGAAGCCAGATCCTAGGACTCAGCTACAATAAGTAAACAGAAGAAATCGCGTCGAATAAAGCTGCGAAGTATAATAAAGAATCATCGATAAAATGCTAGTCTCAGTTACGCTTTATAATTAAGAAAATCATTTTTTGTAAAATGCAAATCACGGAATCTTACAGAAGTAATTTTAATGGATAATATTACAGGTGGTCCAAAAATAGGTTGACAGTTTTGTCAGTAATTTTCGGTTATTATTTATTTGTTATAAATTGTCAGGCATACAAAAAATTTAACTATTTCGTAGCAATGATTACAAATTCTTTGAAATAACCACCCGTAGCTCTGATACAGAAAATAAATTGTAAAAATTTTCAAAGATTTTCCGCGCTTCCGCAGTTATTTTGGCCCATTCCTCATGAAGTATTTTCTTCAGCGTTTCAACAATTCTATGCCTAGTGACCTAGGCCCTTGCTTCTAATATAGACTACACACTGTAATCCATTGGGTTTAATCCTAATCTTCTGTGCGCTGTAAACACGAAGGTATCGTTGAATAACGGTATGACGTCATACCGAAATTTTAAGGTACACTTCTTTGGCGATACCGCAGCTCCTGTTAAAAAGTAAAACCAAAGAAAACTTGTAATTTTCGAATTTTGAAAATTTTACTTTATAATTTTGTCGACGTTTTTTTGGACCATGGGTACAATTTGTACAGTACCTACCTAACGAATGTTTGTGAAATACAATATAATTATGTTACCCGCGTGCTTTAAAGTGCGTGTATATCTGTCCATATATGTTACGGGAATATTTGTTCTGACCGCAGGTATTCTGTCTCAGCTGATCAGGCAGACCAATTTCGCACCGTGGTAGAAACGTTGTGCCCTACTGCGGTACAAAAGAAAGACATTTGGTTGCCCTGTGACATTGTGATGATCCCGCCAGTGATGCTGGAGCAACATGGAGTAAACGTGGAGCGGCACATACAATATGCGGGCGAATACGTCATCATTTACCCGAAGACGTACTGTGCCTGCATTGATACCGGGTTCGTGATCTCCGAAGGGGTGTACTTTGCGCCCTTTTCGTGGATCACGAAAATTGAAAGCGTCTTCATGGTAAGCAAACTAGTGCGTCTAATGGAGAGCGACTACATCACGTTAGACTTGTGATAGTGCGTAGTAGACATTATAGTTAACTAGAGCTACTGCGATATAGTTTAGAAGAGAGGAAGGCAAAGAGATTCATAGACATACTGAATTACAGTTCAATATAGCTACCTATACCTGCAGACATTTGATTCTCATGATATATTGGGAATTTTGTTAATGGTAGAACTAACTCTTCTGCGAGTGTCCGTCTCGGTTGTTAGGACCGCTTTGCTCGTGAAGTCTGCCGCCAAGCAGTAATGTGCAAGCATTACTGTGTTGCGGTTTGATGAGCAAAGTAGCCCGTGAAATTACTGTCTCAGGGTAACGAGCGCACTGCAGTGCAACGCAGGCCTTTGTGTTTCATAGTTCTGGGTGGCACTGCAATTGTAATGGGCCGGCGTTTTCCTTTCCATATTCAGGCCAACGATCAGCTCGTCTCGTTACCAAATAACATAAAAAAAACGAATTGACTGACATCATAACAAAAATGGAGTCAACATCCCCATTATTATGAAAATTTTGTATGTGTGTACAGAACCTGCGTAGTTGCTGCGAGCCGAGTCTCTTTTCCTTGGAAAAGCTTCTGGTCGTGCTTTCGAAAGACCCGCGCACCCCAATCAGCGTGCTGCAGCAAACCCACACCGTGCTGACGTCACTGTTGCAGTCAGAACTGTCCTACCGCCAGCGCTTGATCAGCCGCGGAATTGAACTCATGACTCCACAAGTAATTATATTTGCTTATTAACAGAGGTACGTAAACCGAATGTCCCATACAAACGAACTTCCCTGTTCATTTGAAAATTACAGGTCAGATTTAAATGAAATTTTGCATGTATAAGCGGATAAGCAGTATCTAGGGGCAAAACGCTTTCGTTTTGGTTCAAACACAACTAAAATCAAATTAGAGCGAAGTGAATTTTCAATATTTCCACCACTAAAACGACTCGTTTTGAACTGATTATTTTCATATAATAAACTCGTTTAATCAAAAAACTGTTGCACCTTACCCCTCGGTAATATAGTCAACTTTGAAAATAATACATAATAATTGAAATAGATTATGTACATTCAAAATGAAAAAGGAACTTCGAAAAGTTATCAAAAAAATGTAAAATATTGTCGACATTTTGCAACCGCTTCGTCACACGCGGGGTGAGGTAACGGGGAGACGCAGTGAGGCTACGGAAACTCCCGAGTCCCGACAATTGCCGATCTAGCCCTGACAGTCTTCGAACCGTCGACGGACTATTCTCTGTCTACGCTTCGAACACAATAATTCACAACTCAAATTGTACGCGGCATGTTCGTTTATTCTTTCGAATTTCGTAGAGTGTATCTATTGATGAAGTTATCAACTCGTATTCTGTAACTGAGACACAAATTAGGTAATATTTATAACGTTATAGAGACGTATTTGACAGTTGATTTGGTAGGTATTTAGGAACCTATTGATTCGTATCAGTAAGTTACATTTTCAACCTTTAGGTACTTTCTCGGACTTCGGAGGTATGAAAAATGGATGATTCAACGCGAAAGTATCTATGACTAGTTGGAGAGTAGAAACCTACCACAAAAAATATTGTTATTACATTAAACCTGTGATAAACAGTGTTTAACTCCTAAACATGCCTTAGTCACGTGTTTAAATATGAGCAACCACAAATCCTGATTTATGTAGTATCTAACCGTTGTCTAACTTAATTCTGTTGTGATATTTCTAATCATTTTAGATGTTTATCTTTAGACACTGTCTAAAAATATCGTGATGATTAAATTCCATTCTAAGGAGTATTCTTTCATAAAATTTATTAAACCACCCATGATATAAACCCTAATATAAAAACAGACGAATTGTGAACCTCCTCCTTTTTTAATTCGGTTAAAACAGAACACAAATAATAATATGAGGCAAGCGATAACTGCTCACGAGAGACTGTGCGCTACGGTTCGTTTCCACTGCGATGTTATGGAAAAAATAAATTATTTTATTTTGAACCAACTTCAAAACAAAAGAGGATCTCAATTCGGTTGTATTTTTTAATGTATATTCCGCTATTTATAAACTGATTTGTAAAATTCATTTTTTTTGTCTGAAAGGATACACTTTCAGATTTATTCCATAGACTAGCTGCTGCCCCGCGGTTTCACCCTCGTGGAGATTTTGGATTTCATGGTTTTTATTTTTTGCGCGGAACCCTAATTCTTTTTCTAAAATTAAAGTAGCCTATGTTACTCCTTGTAACATCAGCTATCTGCCTGTGAAAGTCCCGTCAAAATCGGTCCAGCCGTTTCGGAGATTACCCGGAACAAACAGGCAGACAGAAAGACAGACAGACAAAAATTTAAAGAATGGTTGATTTGATATAGGTACCCTATATGCTTTCATATGCATTTAGTGAAAAACCAGTTATTTTGATATTACAAACAGTGTGCTCGTGTATGGGTACGCTATAATATACGAATGATAAGTGTATAATGTGTGAGACATTACAGGGAGCAGTAACAAATGTGAATCCTGACCCAGATAAATAGCTATTTTTGCATAGCTATTTTATGTGATAAACTAGATAATCAAAGGCTGTACAATATCAACTAGCTTCTGCCCGCGGTTTCACCCGCGTTCCCACAGGCATCGTTCATTTTCCGGGATTAAAAGTAGCCTATATTACTCTCCGGTCCATAAACTATTTCTATGCCAAAAATCACGTAAAGCCGTTGCACTTTTACTATGTGAAAGAAGGACAAACCAAGAAATGACATTGTTGTTTGATGAATATTTAAATGTAGCTATATGGGGCTGGCATAATCACTCAGTGACTAAAGCCTCTAAAAGAATTAAGATTAAAAAAAAAAAAAAAAAAAAAAGAAATCAACAAACACTTTCGCATTTATAATACTAGCTTCTGCCCGCGGATTTCACCCGCGTTCCCACTGCAACCGTGCATTATCCGGGATAAAAATTAGCCTAAGCTACTCTCCGGTCCATAAACTATATATATGCCAAAAATCAATACGTTGCTTCGTTGCTGAAGGACAAACCAAAAAACAGACAAACACACTTTCGTATTTATAAGGAAGTAGGATTGGTTGGATTAGAATGAATTTAGCTTCAATATTTTTAATGCGTTATATACTAGCTTTTTCCCCGCGGCTTTACTCATGTGAAATCAGGATAAAAGTTACTACATCTATTCTACTCGTATTTAGATAACAAAATTTCATTATTCCGTTTATTATGCTGAGCGTACCAAACATAACGCAAGCACAGCACGGGTGCTGCAGCTGACTAGTCCGCGCTATCATAATGCAGACCGTTGACACTTATGCAAGTATGCGTTTTGGTATCAAAATAACCATGCTTTTGCATCCAGCGCAGATTAAGAGATAATACACGAGCAAGCGCGACTGGATGTAAAACCATCAAAAAACCACTAAATAGACAAGAACTTCAATATTTAAAATTCAAAAGTCTTTATTCAAATAGGCCCCAAAGGAGCACTTATGAAAGTTAAAATGACTCTAACAGCGAACGTCTAACAAGAACGTCTGTCTCGAAGCTCTGCCTGGGATGAAAGCAACGACTGCTCCGCTTTACGCTACATACATATCATGCGCACTACCGCTTATTTACCGCGGCGTCTGCACTGAGCAAGCAGTGGTTGTGAAACCATTTTTTTTAATAGAGGTCGTAGAAGCTTAGGTGCATAGGTAGAAGCGGGTACCGTGCTCGGAATAGATCATTCCATCAAGCCCCAACCACAACCACAATAGACGATACGATATGCGTCAAACGGGGATCGTGGTTTTTTCATGGTGTTCTCGTGATCCGCGATTGATGCTTATCTATCAATCATGAATTAGGTGTAAGGGCTGCCTTAGGCCACCGCCGCGTCTTCATTTCACATTATCCCCTAAAGTATAATTATGCAAGAATAGCTTATTTGAAGTGATTAATTTAACTTTATTAAATAAGACTGATGATAAAATAGTTTATTTTTTTATATTACACAAATATTGTGTTGTTTATATGTACATTGTACATAAAAACATTGTAAGTCGATAAAAATTCTAAAACTGCAAAAACTTGCGGTTTGGATCCTCGCAGCTGAATGCGAAGCGATATGCTTTTGCTCCGCGTGAGTGATTACGTAGGTACTGCTAACGTGCGACCCGGCCGCACGGCAACACGCTGAATTCGTCCCGACATCGACAGTACGAGCCCGCGCGCCGCGTACTTGTAGCTTTATACCTAAACTGCGGAGTGCATCTGGAATGGTAGCCAGGTGGAATTTCTTTCACAAACAAACAAATTTTATCTCTTTATCCTAGTAATCCTACTATATATCCTAGTAATATTATAAATGCGAAAGTGTGTTTGTTGGTTTGTCCTTCTTTCACGCAGCAACAGAACAACGGATCGACGTGATTTTCGGTATAGATATAGTTTATGGACAGGAGAGTAACATAGGCTACTTTTTATCCCGAAAAATGCACGGTTCCTGTGGGAACGCGGGTGAAAACCGCGGGCAGAAGCTAGTATTGATATAGATGTGATAAGTGTCAAGTCAGTCAGGTGAAGAAAACAACAAATATTCACGATCAAAAAAGTCAACGTTATTTCTGTAAAAAGGTTTTATTTTATTTTCTTTATAGCGTAATAATAATTGACAAGTTGGACTTTATCTTTCAGTTTCCCTCATCGGAAAAGTTTTGAATGATCTTACAGCCAATTTGTTAATCTAACACGTCCATAATGAAGGTCAAAATCGGTCAGAAGCAATCCGAAGCCTATCCTATAATTCCTATACTTCGATAATTGATATATGAAAAAATCGAATAGGTGGGTCATGATTCAACTTTGTCGAATGTTGCATGAATTATAGGTATAGTACCATCAACTTATATTCTTGTCGATTGCTGAACGAAGGCAAATTATTCAAGATCACGCCACTGAGCTGGGGCTTCAGCTTTCGAGTCCTGTTTCCAGCAACTGTAGTTCCCAGGTCACGGACATGAACATGATTTTTTCAAAAATCCATATACTTACTAATTTTAAAATTTTATTAAAAGCAATGTGTCATTGTATCTCCATGGTGGACAACGGATAGGTAGAATCCAATAAGTAGAGTATTAATATACCTACAATCACAGAGCAAAAATAGGTAGAGTACGAACATCGCTCCGGTCGCCTAATGCGCAGCGTAGGCAAGTGAACTATAGCTAGTTATATTGATAGGTAAGTGACTGATAGGGATGGGCAATTGAGCGCTGCAAGCGTAGTTGTTGATAAAAGCAGCTGAACGGCACGGGACCTATTGTTATATTATGTTGTATAATTAATGTATAATGTGAAGTATGTATGGGTGAGTTTTTGATAAGTAAACATTATTATCTGCGTATTTATTTTAAGGTACGAATTTATAGGTCTCGCATATAATCCTAATGACCTATGAATTGATATTGTTATAATTTTATATATTGTAGTTTTAATTTACAATACAATTATTTTCAAATGACATGGTTTTTTATATCGTATTTATGTTATTTACGTTATTGTAATTGAGTCAAAATGCGTTTTTATTTTTATATTTCCCCGCTCTTTATGTAAAGGATAAAAACTAAAAGAAACAAAGAAATAAAAACAGGATTATATGTTACTTATATCTTATTTATTGTTGAATTATTTACTTATATTATAAACGCTATAACGCTTTCACACTCACCGCCTCTAATCATTTACAAAGTAATTAAAGTATTAAAGAAAAGTAATTGTCGCAAGCGCACATAGCGCGCCGGTGTATTATAAACTATTTCTCGCCGTATCGACTCAAGCGCCGAACGCGTCACATCACTATCCCAGTTGGCAATCCAAAAGGGGTTGCGGGGCGGTGCGGGCGGTGCATGTAGCCTTGCGTCCCGCGTCTCCTTCCACCCCGCGAAGCGTGACTTCTAATTTACTTAAAAGTATTAAAAAATGGTTTACCGGCGAAATGTGATGCTAGATTTCTGTTTAGTGTGTTTCCGAGTATCGTTTTTACAGGTTTTTATTGCACATTTTACCATTTTTAGCAGTTAAATAATCAAATGCTCGCCAGGAACTCGCAACGTGCGCTCGAACCGCTAGTGAGCGTATGACTATTAACGCTTGCGGTAGGAACAGTGCGATGTTCTCACCCGTGCATACTGTTCCCACTTGGTAACACGCGCTCTACCTATTTTTGCTCTGAGCCTACAATATATTAGGTTGGGGAAAAAGTCTTTTCGCATTATAGTATGTATGAACTTGTAATAAAATCTCTTTGGCTATACTATTTGTATCTGGCTGGTTTTGGTATCATATGAAAGTTTAAATTTTAAAGAACATAATTCCAAATTCAAATTAGGAAAATGTGTGATTTTCATTTGTTTTTCGTACTGTCAAAATGAGTGAATCTAATGAAGAAATTCGATACATTTTAAAATTTTACTACAAAAAAGGTAAAAATGAAACGCAAGCCGCGAAAAAAATTTGCGATGTTTATGGACCTAGTGCAGTGTCTGTGAGAGTAGCACAAATTTGGTTTAAGCGTTTTCAATCCGGAAATTTTGATTTCAAAGATGCACTTCGCTCTGGTCGTCCTATTACGGATAAAATGGATGCCATTTTTGAAAAAGTGGAACAAGATCGGCATATCAGTAGTTACGACGTAGCTGAAGAACTGGGAATTGACCACAAAACAGTTTTGGCGCATTTGAAAAAAACTGGGTACACAAAAAAGCTTGATATTTGGGTACCTCACGAGCTCACTGAAAGAAACCTAATGAACCGTGTACTCATTTGTGATTCTTTACTACAACGTAATGAAACCGAACCATTTTTGAAGAAGCTGATAACTGGTGATGAAAAGTGAATCACGTACGACAAGAACGTGCGAAAAAGGTCGTGGTCAAAGACCGGTCAGGCTTCACAGACTGTGGCGAAACCCGGGTTAACTCGCAACAAGGTGATGCTGTGTGTGTGGTGGGATTGGAAGGGCATTATTCATTATGAGCTGTTACCACCAGGCAGGACCATCGATTCTGAACTCTACTGCGGACAACTGATGAGATTAAAGCAAGAAGTTGAGAGAAAGCGGCCGGAATTAATCAACAGAAGGGGTGTGGTTTTCATTTTCATGGTTTTTCATGATAACGCTAGACCTCACACATCTTTAGCCACTCAGAAAAAATTAAGAGAGTTTGGCTGGGAGGTGTTAATGCATTCGCCGTATAGTCCTGACCTTGCACCTTCAGATTTCCACCTGTTTCGGTCTCTTCAGAATTCTTTAGGCAGTGTCAGGTTAACATCACGAGAGGACTGCCAAAACCACTTGTCGCGGTATTTTGATCAGAAGTCCCAAAATTTATATAGCAATGGGATCATGTCCCTACCTACAAGATGCCAAAAAGTTATCGAACAAAATGGTACCTACATACTTTAGTTAAATGTAAATAAACTATATTAAAAAATGTTTTGAATTTTCTTAAAAAATGCGAAGAAACTTTTTCCCCGACCTATTATGTAGGTAACCATTATTTCAAATTATAATAATGTCGTCATCGTCATAGGCGTAGGTTATTTATTACTCTATGGCCTGTCTGTCAAATTCGCATCTGCGCTTCACCAACTTCTTGATCTTTGACTAGACGTGCTGTCTTGCTCTTTTCCGCGCCCCGTCTTGCTCGTGGTGAAACAGGAACAATATTTACCGCTCGGCGCTAGGCCCATCACGGAGTTGGGCGAGTTATACTTCGGGTTCTTAAGTGATTAAAGCTGCTTAGGCAATGACATTTGCATTAATTGACTGTTAGCAAACAACATACATTTTCGAGTCTGCTAAGCGAATTAATGTATTTAGCGATTTCAGAGATTAATTTCCATAGATAGATAGATAGAAAATTCTTTATTGCACAATCATAGTTGAAGGTACATAGGCGAACTTAATGCTATAAAGCATTATCTTCCAGTTAACCTCGGTGTAATATGGTGATTTTACAAGGTAGTGCAGATCATGGTTATTGGATAAGTAAAATTTGTATGGAGAAATAACATGTGTACATACAAAAATACAAATATAAGAACTTTTAAACTTTCGCGATTCGAAAACATTGTTTATTTTATAGGAAGCCTACGCACACTGACAGGTATCTTAACGCTTCGTCACATCACCATCCCCGTCATTTGCAATCTGTAGCCAGATCCTTGATGGACAGGGCTTACGACCTGTGTGACCCTGAACATTTGGAGGCCGAGGTATCGCACGTTCAGGAGGTTCTGCAGAAAAATGGCTACAGGTTGAATGTTCGGGGACGCTCCAGACGTAAACATACGAAGAGGACTGAAGTCAATAGGCAGCCGGCTTTCTTGCCATATATAAAGGGTGTGACGGACAAGGTGGGAACGGTGCTTAAAAACTATTCCATCAAGACAGTTTTTACTCCACACTCGAAACTGTCACGGCAGGTTGGAACACCGAAGGACATTATTCCCTATCAAACACCTGGCGTATACAAAATCGACTGCAGCTGTGGTAGTTCATACATTGGCCAAACTAAGCGGACTATAGCTGAAAGAGTCAAGGAACATATTGCAGCTGTGAAGAACAATCAGGTTAATAAGTCTGCCATTGCTGAACACCTACTTGAATCGGGTCCTAACCATTGGATTGAGCTCCATGCACCGAAAATCCTCTCCACTGAACGACATTACTACTCTAGGATTGTACGTGAAGCGGTTGAAATTAAGAAATGCACCAATTTCAACCGGGAAGATGGATTCAGATTGCCGGCGTCATGGAATCCAGTGATTGACAAATGTTCGCATCGCGGTTCGTTAAAAAAGGAAAAGCCAGTGGATACAGTTAGTGTGGTGTGTCGTGACAATCTTAAACTTTTATAACGCCAAATGTGGGTAGTTGGTGACAACACTCACATTTTATTGACGCTGACACCCGCATTCTCCAGTCTTCTCGTGACCACGATCAATGCAACTTGATCGAAACGTCGAGGTAAATATAAACCTGTGTTTTTATCGCGATTAAGTCCCGTGCTTAAAAATAAACAAATATAAGAAAACACGAACCAATCTAATATAAAATCTATCAGGGTGGCAGAATAAAACAAAACCGCAATTTCACACTTCTTCTTATATTTTAGTTTAATAACTGGACTATGTCCGTATTCTTTCGCTGCCGAGACAAGAATGTCCCTTTTTACAGAAAATGTCGCCTTAAATACAAAGTCATCGTTTGGCTGTCACTTAAAAATAACGGTACATGTTGGTAAGAAATATCGAACAAAAATATATGAAATGATTTTTAAAAACATTTCTACAAATGTTATGGATTTATCAGATGTTTTAACGTTAAAACGAAGTTTCTTATATTTATGTTATCCATAGTCAAAATCATACTTTTTATATTAAATTTAAACACAATATTTATTTATTTATTTATTTATTTATAATAATAATATGAACGCAATTGCAATTATACATATTACCGAACTAACAAAAACATATTAAAAGAAAAATTCATCATGTCATTACCAAATAATTTTAAGTCTAGGTTACAGTAGCTATGTCAAATTTTAAGATTAGTATTTGATTTAATGATTAAACGAACTTACCTGTAAGTTAAGTTCTATCATAATTATGTGAAGTAGTGAGTTTGAAGAGATTTTATGTATACACTTGTAGTAGCACGCATAATGTCGCCTTGTCTATGCACTAAGTTCAGAGAGAGAAAAAAAAAATATGTAGGTAGACCGCACAATTTCATTATTTCGTGCGGTCGGCTGGTTCTTCATTTAGTTCAGAGCTTATCAGTTCAAGTAGATATTTCACTATTCGGGACCTATGAAATAGGTAATCTGGGTGGGCGGGATGCTATCTCTTCAAACTCGATCGAGTTCCATAAAGCACGTATTCTGTCTACTGAGCGCCATTATATACCGAGAATGGTTAAAGAAGCAATAGAAATATCAAAATACAAAAACTTCAATCGGGAAAACGGCTTTAAATTGTCCAGTGCGTGGAATCCGGTGATTAGTGTTCTAAAAAATAAATCACAGCCAGTTAAGGACTCTCAAAAACGCAGTGATATCGTGAGCGTATTTTGTCGTGACTTTCAAGTGAGTTCTAGTAGTACGCATAAAAGACAAAGAAAGCGGGTAGACAGATTTGTCTGCTCATAATTTCATCTACAATCCACCCGCAGTTTCGCCAGTATTCCCGTGAACATGATGCTTGCAACAGCGTCGAAATATCGGGAGCTCACCAGCTTATAATAATCACGGTAAATATCCCGTTACAATGTATAAAGTAATATTAAAATATAGCTCGTTCACACTATTAACGAGAGTACTGGCGTGGATTGAGCGATTTATCATATCAAGCAAACAAAAGCAAAGAAAGCAATAAAATACACTTACACTAAAAGAAATCAATCAAGCAAAAACGATGTTAGTTAAGCATGTACAAGCAGAGGAATTTGGCGAAGAAATTGGAAACTTAAAGCAAAATAGGCAACTATCTACAAAAAGCAAAATACTTAACTTAAAACAGGGTAATCAGCGTGGATATAAACATGTTTTGAGCTCTGCTCGTGAATAATATTCAATAATTGTGGTTAAAGTGACTATTAAAGCAAGTGTTTTACATTGTTGTGAACCTAGTGAAAAGTCCTATATTTTAGTGTAATTTAAACGCACAAGGACTAAGGAACCAGTGAGTAATAGACGAAAACATTTTTCGAAACTGTTTTGACCGGCCGTGTTCGTCGCCTACGATAAATCGCCGCTCGCTCGCTGTTACGTAGTTGCTACTGATAACGTTTGACCAGCTGACTTTCCTTGTCCACGGTGTAGACTTGCAATCATAATAAGAGGTGATTATTATAACACGGACATTGTCATCGTATTCTTGTCATGGACGGGAACTTGTGCGCCGGCTGTAAAGCCATAATACAGTGCAAGGACTACATGAATTGCTTAGGCTGCAAACAAAAATATGATCTTCAGTGTGCAAGCCTTTCACCTAAACGCTATAAGGCACTGAATCAGGAGACTAAACGCAAATGGAGGTGTGAGGAATGCAAAAGCAAGGTACCTAAGTTGGACAACAATAATACTACCGTGTGTTCTCAGCCTGCTTCTGTAGTGGACTCTGAATATGAATGTTCGTCAGATGGCAGCAATGTCACTACGCGTAGAAAGCCAGAACATAAAAATAGCTATATAACGGAGGAGAAGCTTCTGGAAATTATGAAGTCTGAGAGGCAAGCGATGAAGGCCATGATCGAGTCCTCTGCCAAGGGATTGTCTAATCAACTTAAATCTATAAATGAGCAATGTACTGGTTCTCAGGAGTCCCTAGCGTATGTTAGTATGCAGTACGAGGACCTGAAAAAAGAATTCACGGATCTCAAGAAGCTACTCAGCGCCAAAGCTGCTGAAGTCGAGTGCCTCAGAGACGAGAATATAAATCTCAAACAGAACCTTTCGGCTTGTGTAGCCCGAGTCACATTGCTTGAATAGGAAAATTTGAAGCAGCAGCAATGGGTAAGAATGCAAAGGACATGGTCAAAAGTGGTCCTTGGAAACCGACAGATACAATATATATATCAGTCGAAAGCACATTTAAAAAGAGTTCTTAAAATAATTTTTTAAATTTTTTTCGCACCAACGTTTTGTAATAAAACAGGGTTTAAATAAATGGTATTAATGGATGTGTTGCCTAAGGCCAAAACCATGCGACGACAAAAAAAAATACCACAGCCAATCAGAAACCAGATCGTTGGCCTGACGTTATGTCCGGCTGATACGTAGTATCCGTTTGTACTCCTAGTAGTAGTCTATGAATAAAAGTTGTTTATGGTAATCACAGCAGAATAAGGATGTGCCTACATGTTACAATTGTTTTCTTCTTATGAAGTAGAATCGATTGAGTACGATATCGATAAGCTTTTTATATCCGAAATCAATTCAAGATTATGGGGCGAATCAAAACGTATCGTATAGTTAAATATTATCTATTGGGCTATTGACTATCGAGTATCGATTATCACTGACTGTCAATCGATTAATGATATAAAATAAAGAGGTATATTTTATCAACTTATAGTAAATAAGGTCTTAATAAAATCTAAAATCTCTTTAACTTTTCCACATAGACTCTAGTTCAAACGAAACATCATGCAATTACATTTTTTTTTAGTACCTATTACTGGGAGTTGCAGTAGTGTTTTACCCAAAAATGCTTTCTTGAGGGTAATGTGAACTAAGGCTTTTGCTTGGTGGTAAGCAAAACGCTGACCCATAAAAATTGCAGTGCCACTCAGAACTTTAAAACACAAAGGCCTGCGCGGCACGGCACGGCATGCAGTGTGCTCGTTACCCAGAGACATTGCTCTGTTTCCCATAGCGTTCCTTAAGAGTTGTTACAGCAATGCTATAATTTTTATTCGTTGTTTCAAGTCCTTCAATGGCTTTCTTCGCATTTCCTTTAAGTGCTGCTTTTAGGTATAAAAGCTTGTCAACATCCGGTAAGTTTCGATTATCAATATTTGAGCTGAACTGATCCCAAAAGGTTGACCATCCCAAAATATCACCATCAAATTCAGCTAACTCTAGTTTAGGTAGCCTACTACTGATCATCATAGTTTTATCCCGAGACTGAGACATGGCCGTAGCAACAGTTTTCTTTAGTTTTACTTTCAATTCAGCAAACAATTCATCGGCTCGAAGTTGTATATTACTGAAGTCTGAAATATCATCTGCGGACGGGTTTTGACTAATTCGGAAATAGTTGTGAAGCTCACTATTGAATCTATGTATACTTGTATCTAGTTTGGCTGAAACGACTTCTGCTTTATCAGCGTTGACTTCAAAATTATTTAAGCATGCAACCGCTTCTTCGGAAAGGGTGTGTAATTGATCCGTTATAGATTTGAGTCTACTTAGTAATATTTCCTCCATATTGACTTATGTATTTCTTGACCTATAAATAATATCAAACATTTCATAGTCAATATTCAAGTACATAATATACTATGTACTATAAATTTCAAAGTTACTATCAAGCTTTATAATACATTTTTTTAAAATGTCAATACATTCCATTAAATTTAGATATCTTCTTTATTTATGTATAGCAGTATTCATTAAAATATCAAAACAATAAAATTATTGATATTAAATTCGTTGGATCATAAAATGATACACAATATTCAACATTTTCCTATACTTAGTTCCATTCAAGAATTTAGTCCACATGTCCGGTGTAGTGCCACCGAACACCTTAGTTGGCAGTATTCGGGTGACGCGTTTACTTAGTAAAGGCCGGTCTAAGGAAAGGCCTTCAGTGCACATTTGGATAGCGTATCGCCCGGGTGCATTCAGCTAACATTAACATTTTCACTTAACATTTTTAAACATTAAGAACATTTTTATAGAACAATAAATAAGTAATAATCCAAAAAGTATTTTAACATAACAATCACCGCAAACCTCGCTACGTACCCGACACCACAAGTTGCCAGAAGAAATTGATTTATTTCAAGCCCTACCTTTTAAAATCACTTTATTTTGAATTTATTTAAATTGTTCCTAATTTTAATTATTCTTATCTGAAGAGATTTGAAATTAATTTATATCCGGAAACCAATAGTATTAAAACATGTTACCTTTAAAATCATCAAACTGAAATACATTCACCTACCCATGTAATATTTCAAATTCAAACTTTGCAAACCTATGTTCTAACTTTGCAAAGTCAAATAACAAGCATATTCATAGTCTATATAAAATTCTAATAATTTCTTTCATCTTTTGAAAGGTTTACTATATCATGTAAATATCACTGCACAAAATCATAATATACACCTCGTTATAAAAACTCAATTCTCTAGTTATAACTCATAAAGTATTTACAAGTTTTAAAGGAAACATTTTCTACTCACGTTTTCTTCTAAAACTATTTTCTCAATTAACTAGAAGAATACTCATAACAACAAAGTATTTAAGTACAAGTTTTAAAGCAAACATTTTCTACTCACGTTTTCTTCTAAAACGATTTTCTTTACATAAGTGGTAGGTAGGATGTAGGTATTTTCGGTATAATTCACATTCCAGACCAAAGCAGATTTACAACCACTGTTTAGATTTCCCAGTCGAGTTGAATCGTAATGCTGAAATGATTTTACACCCGTTTAGAATGTCATTTTATATCATTTACTTCTAGAATTCGTTATTCTACCATCAAAGATAGGTATATTGATATAAACCACGAAGTAAAAATTAAATATGAATGTCCATTGATCACTTAGAAAACTTTGCTTCAATTTCGTGATCCAAAATCATCATTAATTTAAGAAGAAGCTTTGTACTAATAATATAAGAATCCAATAGTAAATTACGTTTAGTAATGTATTTACTACAAATTTTAACCATTAAACGATTGATTTCGTAGAAATCTAATTCGACCGTACGGTACGAACAATGAATTTCAAAAATATCGTAATTGCAGCTCACCTCGACAAAATCCAACGATTTAAACGTGGTATTCACTTGTTTTCCACATTAACTCAGCTAATAGAGCTTATAAACAAGTTTAAAGAAGCCACAAATATTTTTTCGTACAACGTGAACACAATTTTAGAACCACGAACATGAAAATAAGATAAATGAAAAGTGTTGCCAACGCGTATGAGTGATTTCGGACGATAATCTATTAGAAAAGCGACGGATTTGATGGTTAGCGGGTGGTTTAAATAAATATCAATTTAAATTATCCGTACACAATAGTACATTACTGTGGAAGCCGTTATTTGCAGTTTCGACCGAGACTTGTATAAGTACTTTTGTCCACCTTGCGATGAAATAATCAAATTAATCCACAGTTTGGTATGAAACTTACGAATGGAGGAATAAGGAAATGCGTATTCGGCCAGCGGCCTCTTAAAATAAGAACACCTAATTTACGTTAAATTGTGCAAAACCTCGTTTGCGAGGCAAGAAACAAATAAAAATGAACGTGTTTTACATTGCCGCTTTGAGTCAAAAGGACCCGATTGTCACGGCAATCGTACTACCTACGATATTATGTCGTAGAAGGTATTCTATAAAACTTAGAAATCATATTTTGCATAAATTCCTGTTGGCCTGATATATTCATTATAAAGGGACGGTCTTGGTGATATGACGTCGATAGGACGGATGGACATTAAATAAGACTGAAAACCGTCCTAAATAGGATAGTCTGGCAACGCTGTAAATGAACGCGATGGGCTCATTTCCGCCCGCCATACTTTTTGCAAACTTTCTCGTGCCACGATTGGCTGATCACGAACCCGCGTTAGCGCATTCGCTTTATTTACCAAACTTAAATACTCAGACTCTTCAATTTAATCTACCATAAAACGCTCCCTAAATTAGAATAACATTTTCTAAAAACTAAACATTATAGCTGTAAAACCATTTTCGCATTAAAATGAATTACGAGTCCATGTATGCTATTTCACCAAAACTGCTTAGGAGCGCCATCTCTCGGAATTCCGTGTTAGTTTGTTGGTTGTAAACGTTTGAATTATGCCGCCAAATAGACTGAACCATTCTTGACCCCAGTTTGCAATTTTGCATCATTATTTTCTGGATCAGAGATACATCTTTGATCATTCCACGGTTTCACCTGATGATCATGTTGGTAATCACTTCTTGTATAGAATAATAATTTTACATATTCTATTATTCTCTCTCATCTCACATGAGAAATGTACCTTTATATCAAACTCAATAGAACTTCTACCTCACTAGAAGTTCACTCAACAACACATGTAATGTAGTATTAAATTATTATGACAATTATCTGTACATAGATCTACATACCATACATACATATATTATTATTATATATTATAAGAATTAAGTATTGACTGTCTATAAGGTTAATGTTAGAAATGTATAAGTACAGGTAAGTACCAAGTTTAAGGAAGGCATTATTATACTTTGAATAGGTACCAATGGCTTATGATTCCACTTCATTCACAACACAGTTTCAAATTGAAATTGCTAAATGTCCAGATTTCACATTATCCCAGCATCTCCACCATTTTTGTGGGGAAGTTTGGGTACTTAGTAGTAGGGGAATTGCTCTCAACAATGAAATAACTCAGGTTTTAACTCATGGCCCAAATTCTTCACCACAAAATTATTATGTCTGTGTTATGTGAATAAATTAGAATCACTCACCAAAGGCTGCTGGTATCATGTAGTGTGGATTACAATTCTTTAGTCTGCTTCGCATAATATTAGTAGTTTATCTCTATCCTCTCTCTCTCTCTCTGGTGGTCAGCCGTATTAGGTATGAAGTTAGGTGCGTGTATACTGAAACTATAAGTACAACAAGGAGCATGGCTGGATGGCAACCCGCAAGTAGACCTCTTTGGGCAGCCCGCAGGCCTGCTATCAAGGGAGACACATCAAGTACATAGTTAATGTATGCACTAACTCAGGACCCTACGTACACAGTTAGTTTATGTACTAAACCTAGGATAACTCTTCATGTACATGGTTAACATATGCACAAACTGGCTCGGAATTGAAAAACCGTCTAGTGTGTTAGCCCCAAACTATGGTCGTGGACTAGGAGATGTGAGGAACCCACGTTCCCCACCTTGGTCTGACCTAAGTAAGCTTACTAGGCCTGCATGTCGGGTACCCATACCTGGCTAACATGCACAACTCTGGATCTGGTGTTTTAGTCCCACCAGCCTCCGTTTCCAACTTTTGAGATGCCAAGCCACCTCTCATTTCTCCGTCCATCCACAACCTCGACAACTCGCCACAAACTAGTATGCCATAGAATCACCAGGTTAACAATAGGGCTTAACATCTTTCATCATTTATCATTTATCATTCTCGTATTATCAACAATTAACAATTATCTACTTACGGTTACCACCAGCAATACTCACCGATATTATTCGACCTCTCACGAGCACCTCCACTTTCAAAATGAACGGCACAAAGTATATAGGGTATGATGTTGAACGGCAAGGAAAATTAAGTGTCATAGATAATGTAGACTTACCGAAGAAATATTCGGATGTGGAAATGATGTCATTCATAGTGTTGCCATTACCAATAAAACATTTATAATCGCGATGTTGCAACTACTAATAAAACATTTACAATCGCGATGTTGCAACTTTCGCGACAACACTCGCGATCAAGAACAATTACTTAGGAAAAGTGTGTGTGAAAAACATTTCGACAAACAACAGCTTAGCGAGGATGGCAAAAGATTATGATTTTCCTATCCTGGTTGGTTTACTGAAGAAGAAATAAGACGTGGTGAACCTCTTCCTACACCTGATTCAGGTAATCTTTAACTATTATTTTTACCAAACATCACTGCTTGCTGGCCTTGTATACTATATGCCTGGTTTGTATATGTAAGTCGTTACATTTATAATAATATAACTAGTAATAAAATCAGTACCCAGAGCAAGCTTATTTATTTATGCAACCCACCTTCATCAGCCTATATCATCTTGCTGTTGAGTATAGGCCTTCTCTTCATCACATCACCAGTTTCTGTATTGTGCCATTTCCATCATATTTGCTAATGTGGTCAATTGGGAACTTGTGCAGCTTTCAGTCTGAAGAACCACATTCAATGGACCAAACTTAACAAGCAAGAGTATGAACTGATTTTGAGTCTTCCTAGCTATGATTCATAAATAAATGTTCAGTTGTTCTGTTGTATATTAAAGGCACTAAAAAATCCAAGATACTATTCCACCTTTTCCACCAATATAAAAAATAAAACAATTGTACATACAATACCGATTTACTTATATTTTATTTTCAGAGAATTTGCACTCCGGAGGAAACACTGAAGGAAATACCATGACTGTAACTGCTGAAGTTGTTGAATTTTTCGACAACCTTTTTGACAATATCAATATCAATGGCGGTGCGAAGAGAGGAAAATTGCGGAAAGCCATAAAAAAATTGGCCACATTGCACTCATTTTGGACTGAAGCCATTAAAAATTTATAATGTTACAAATTTGAAGACTGATAGCAAACTCGCTGTTAAAGCTGGAAAACCTTGACTTGTGCAATTGCCATCCTTAGAAGGGTGGATCACAACCCTTGAAAGTTTTATTAGGACTTCTAAATTATTATTTGAATAGTATATACTGTGTGGATTATTATTATCCTAGACATACAAAATAAGACCCACTTGAAAAACCAAAGAAATAATCCAGATGCAAACACATAATTATGTTAAGTTTTTACTAATGTTTTTGAGGAATGCTGGTCAGTTAATTTACAATTATTACTTAAATATAAATTGCAACAAGTTCGCACAAATTTTAAAGCTAAATTGAGCACAAGGAGGTTTTCTAGGTTGTGCTAGCCACAGCATATTGCTAAAAAACATTTTTTATAGAAACACCTTAAGGTTACATGTGCAGAAGTGGTGCAATATAATAGATAACATTTTAAAGAGCATCATAGAAGAAAGGTCCAAAATGGAGAGACCACAAAAATAGGCAGATATCACATTTAAAAGTTAGAAATTAAGGAAGAAAGTATTTAATAAAGGAAACCCTTTCAAAATAAATTGTTTTATTTCAAAATTAATTGCAAAATGCAATAATAAATCCTATATTATTTTTACCATAAAATATCGATAGAATTAGTGCATCACTAAAGTATCGATAGTATTTTTTGTCGATTACAGCAATCACTATGTACGTCATACGTAGTATCTCTATGACAGGGGTGTGACAGCTTAGTTCCAATTGTTCCGTTTTGGCGCTGCAGTCGCTGCCATCGGCCATTGTCATCGACGCCATCTTTGTTGAAACGTCATGACAATATTACTGATCTGTCATCACAGTCTGTCATGTGCTCCTGACAGCCGGCTCAAACGAATTTATTTGATTTGAAAATAATGTTTTCCTCGGGTTACTTTTGAGTTGAGATCTAAATATATCTTCGCTGTTTGAGACAATATATTCGTATGGTGCTGTTGTATCGTTGATTTGTTGGTGCCCTACTCTTAATATCGTCATGGGAACATTAAAGTATTGTGTTGGTGGTTGCAATGCCACAAGTGCTTCGCACCGGCTTTTTAATATTCCCAAGAACGATTCACTAAGAAATTTGTGGATTTCCTTCTTATCAAGCTTCTTGTTGCAACAAATCCATCCGTCATCACACTCGCGAAAGAACAATTACTTAGGAAAAGTGTGTGTGAAAAACATTTCGACAAACAACAGCTTAGCGAGGATGGCAAAAGATTATGATTTTCCTATCCTGGTTGGTTTACTGAAGAAGAAATAAGACGTGGTGAACCTCTTCCTACACCTGATTCAGGTAATTTTTAACTATTATTTTTACCAAACATCACTGCTTGCTGGCCTTGTATACTATATGCCTGGTTTGTATATGTAAGTCGTTACATTTATAATAATATAACTAGTAATAAAATCAGTACCCAGAGCAAGCTTATTTATTTATGCAACCCACCTTGGCTAAACTTTCCTTTGTTGACCGTCGATTTGGAAACTCACCTTTTTATAGTAGTTAGTACTCTTAAATAGAAAGCTTTTTACAAATATCTCAAGGTGCGGAGATTCACGGTTTACGAGATATAATTTTTTAAAGTTTCGATATAAATTGGAAAATAACACGCCATTTGCAAGATTTTTATAGATAAACTGTCATGGTAGACGTCAAAGTTGACATTTACGTTCCGTTAATGCTAGAGGTGTATTTTATTAAATTTTATTTCTTATATTTTCTAAAATATAATTTTATTTTCAATTATTAAATTTGGTGTGTAATTAATGTGCACAATAACCTTGCTTTATTACACAATTACATTGACTTTTTTTACACAAAAAATAACGAATTTATGTTTATACTGCGGAATGGAACGTGAAGCGACGCCATTTTGTTTTGTAGCGTCTTTTTATCTGTTTCTGTTAGTTGTCAGTGTCAGTCATCGTTTGTTGTTGTGTTTTATTCTCACTACATGAATATCCGAAAAATACCCAAAACCGAATCAGAGCACCCCACTTTCCACCTGGTTTTGTCTGCCCTACCCCTAGAGTGTATATAAAAAGGCGGAGGCGCGCAAGGAAGAGCAGCCCTCGCCCGCCGTGACGAAGCACGAGTGACCGTGCTTCGTCACGCAAGGGCGGAAGGGCTGCTCTTCACGCAGCGCCGAAGCTAGGGCGGAGTCAAACTGTATTCTAACCTCAAAACTTTAATCATGGGTATCTTTATAACCATGGGGCTCCGCGGGGTGGGGATGGTACAGGGGGGGTAGTTCTCCTCTCCCTACCCCCTCCCTCCTCTCCCCGCCTCATAAATCGATAGATATTTATGGAAAAATGTAGTCTAACCTCAAAACTTTAACCATGGATATCTCCATAACGATGGGGCTCCGCAGGGTGGGGATGGTACAGGGGGGTATCCCTCCTCCCCCCATCCCCCCTCACCCCCAAAATCGACGGTCAACAAAGGAAAGTTTAACCCCCACCTTCATCAGCCTATATCATCTAGCTGTTGAGTATAGGCCTTCTCTTCATCACATCACCAGTTTCTGTATTGTGCCATTTCCATCATATTTGCTAATGTGGTCTGTAGTGTATTGACTATATCCGGTGGTCGAGTCGATCTCGTAACGAGTCGTGTCAAATGAGTCAGTCTTATTCCTACCGCCGAGCGGAGCGGTCGTGTGCGCGTGTTGTAGTGTTTGTAGTGTTAGTGGGCTGAAAGTGAGGATTCTACATGTGGCGACGAGGAAAAAAGTGAGTGTAGCTAATAACATTATTAGTAGTAATTTTGTAGTACATACTACAAGCAAAAAAAAAAAAAAAGAGAGAGTAAGGTAGATTACGGTAGTGAGTTTAAATTGTTTGCAGTATTATCATACGCAGATTTTAGCTGATCTACTTGTACCCGCTTGTACCTCTTTAAAGTAAAGATTTATTTACGGCCTTGCCTATAAACGCTTAAGAGCTGGTGCTTGGGTTTTTACGACAAAACTACTGAAGGTATTTAGTCAAACCAAAGTTATTTGAAATGTCAACAAACTAAAGCTTGTTATTATGTTCATTATTTTCGAGTTTTCATAATCCTTTTGTAATTTATTTACATCCAAACTTGCGTTAAAATACGTGCTAAAATGCAGATGTTTGAAGGCTTCAACTGTTTGAACTTTCAAGCCAGTTATATTATTCTGTATAATTTGCATAATAACCTAGATAACGAAGAGATAAATCGATAATATTCTTAATTTTGGACATAAAACGTCAAGTAGTGGAGTAATCACCCAAGTACGTTTGTATGGAGAAATGAATGGCTTGTTCATTCTTAAAAAAACAAAAAAAAAAAAAAACTTAAGTAATCATTGCCAAGCAAATGAATGGCAAAATTCATACTTATGAAAAACGTATTGAGCCGCTGGGTAATGCTTAGATGAAGCCTGTAAAAGTTAAACACCGCCATTCCGAAAAAGAAGAGAAAAGACGATTGTCACAGGAACTAAGTGCAACCTGGTTGGAAATAAATAACCTCAAACCATGGTTGTGACAATGTACTCTTTCAATTTCGTTAATTTTGTAGAATTATTTTGCAAATTAAATCTGTGCCAAGACTGCCAACTAATCTAAGAATAGATAACATGTATACGACATTTAATAATGTCCAAAAAAAAAAGAAAGAGCAACAACCAGTAAAGAATAGATCGATTGAAGATCATTGATTCGCTATTCGAGAATTACTAAGTTCAGAGGTGTGGCTTAGCATTGCTTGGAGAGGCTTTGCGCGTTTTGTGGCTTTGGTCATTACAGTTACGTTTGTTCGAATCTCACAAAGATCAATGACACTTGTCAATTTTGACGCTGTCACTTGTGGCATTCCTCAAGTGACAGATCTCAAATAGAAAGAGACCTATGAGCTGTCGCCATCGGCAGACGTGTAAAACTAGTAATCCATAATTTACTTGTGTTATTATAAATCTAGTAGCCATAAGCAATTGTTATGTGATTCAAGTGATAAAATACAGTCCACTTCAAATACCTATTTTATGTGCATTATTTCACCAACCAGAACCGCACATAAAAAATGGTCCATCGAACCGGAGTGATACCAAGCTATCGTTGGTATTAAGATTAGAGTTTCCAATATCAATAAATTGCAAGAAATTCGAAAGAAACTTTATATTTAAAACTGGTATTTCACATGAACTAAACACAGTACGCCGCCATTACAAGAGAGAGAAAAAAACGCCTCTATCGGCAAACTTAGGAACTAACACGATTACTGTCTAAGCTTTATAAATATGGAGTACGAGGAACGGCCTTTGACTGGTTTTCCAGCTATTTAAATAACAGACATCAGTGTACAGAGATTTCTAGCATGTGCAATAAGTCACATAAAATATCATTTAGATCAGATTTTAAAGTAAACCAATATGGAGTTCCCCAAGGTAGCATTTTAGGACCTGTGTTATTCTTACTGTATATCAATGATTTACCATCTTGCACACCTTATGAATCGATTCTTTTTGCGGATGATACTACTATTATTATAAAATGCAAGGATAAACAAAAACTTGAAGAGGAGGTAAATAACACGATAGAAAATGTAATTGACTGGCTGAATAAAAATAATTTACGAGTTAACTTATTAAAAACTAAGATGATGCAATTTCACACATATAATTCTACGACTCAGTTATTGCGCGCAAAATATAAAAGTGACATAATAGAAGAAGTAGAGTCTGCTAAGTTCCTTGGTATCGAAATTGACAATATGTGTAACTGGAAAATACATATAAACACAATTTGCTTAAAGCTAAATAGATTTGTTTTCGCTCTCAAGAGAATAAGACAAGTAGTTTCGACGGAAGCTGCACTCCTTGCATACCATGGTTACGTAGCTTCTGTACTACAATATGGTCTGATCATTTGGGGAAATTCCACTGATTCAGATAGAGCATTTAGAGCGCAGAAAAAATGTATTCGCGCGATTTGTGGTGCGCATTACTTGGAACCATGCAGACCTTTGTTTAAAAACCTCAAACTATTAACTGTCCCTTCTATGTACATTAAACACTTGATTTTATTTGTCAAACAACACTCTGAGCTTTTCACGAAGCATGAGGAGACGCGCCACCGTCAGCTACGGAACAAAATTAATATTCGTTTGTTTTTGCCAGTTTGTAAACTTTCTCTTCAAAAAAATGCCCATTTTATGGCAATTAAGGTATTCAATAATATTCCAGAAGACTTGAAAGACTTGACCTTCAACGTGTTCAAATTCAGACTACATAAATGGTTAATCGATAAGTGCTTTTACTCTGGTCCATGAGTTTTTCAACTGGAAAGAGATGTAAAGTAAACTTACATTTTGTTCTGGCTGGTTCTGACTCCTGACATTGTTTCATTATTTAATGATTTTATATTGACTTTATTTACATTATTTTTCTTGACATATAGGTATAATTATAATTCAGTTAAAGATCAATTGACATTCATGACCGTAGTAATACAAATTTGACATTTTATATTTCTTTTGTTTTGGACCTGTATTGTCATTATTTAATATAATTATTATTGTGAATCTTCCGTGTATTGAACCATAAGTTAAAATATCTGGAATTGAAACTATAAATTACTCACTTTATATAATCTTAGTTAAAATATCATTAATTCTAAAGTTTTATAAGTACTACTATTGTTTAAAATTTGCACGCCATTATGGCAAAAAAACATGTTTGCGCAAAATCTTTGTAATGAAACAACTGTACTATATCACCATGTTTTATGCAAATAAATAATTTGAATTTTGAATTTGAATTTGAACATATTTTTTTTTTTTTTAAATAAGTGGCTTGGGCAATTCCTAATATTTAATCAATGTAAAATTCATACATTAAACACTCCCACTAATTTTACATACTTATATTGGTGGTAGTAAGCCACTAAACAAAAATTTAATAAAGAACTTGACTTCTATTTAGACAATACTTTTGTGAAGGTAGAGCTTTAGTTAAAAAATCTGCGAGCTGATTAGAACTTGTAACATAAACAACATTTAATAGACCTGCTTCTACCTTTTCACGTATGAATTTATACTTGATATCTATGTGTTTCGATCTTTGATGATATACAGGGTTACAAATTAATTTTATAGCAGCCTGGTTATCCATAAATAAGTTTACACAGCTTTGAAAATCACCTAATTCAGCTAAGAACTGTTTTAGCCAGAACAGTTCTTTTGTAGCATCGCAAGCTGCCATAAATTCGGCTTCCATTGTGGACAGGGCAATGGTTTGCTGTTTGCGACTTGCCCATGTAATGGGGCCATTATTCATTAAGAAAATATACCCTGTGGTAGATTTCCTTGACTCAATATCACCTGCAAAATCTGAGTCAGAATAGCCCACTAAAGCTACATTTCCTTTGTACTCTATGCCTATGTGTTTTGTAGCAATTAAATATCTAATTATGCGCTTTACAGCATTTACATGTTCAAGGCTAGGATTATTAACATAACGACATGCTAAGTTCACACCAAAGGAAATATCTGGACGAGACACGGAGGCCAAAAACAATAGGGATCCTACTGCCTCTCTATAAGGAAAGTTAACTGTCTCACTGTCCTCACAACTTGTTAATGTAACATTACAATCTACAGGTGTAGAGCAGGAATTAGCATCAGACATATATGAAACCTTTTAATTATTTGCTCTATGTAACTTGTTTGAGTTATATGAATGGACTTTTCAGTTTTATTTATTTCTATACCAACAAAATAATTTAGATCTAAAATTTTTACATCAAAATTACATTTTAGGGCTTTACAGACCATATTCAATGTCTCTTTGGTAGAAGAAAAAATAAGTCCATCGTCCACGTACAATATTAGTAATACTTTCTCATTGTTATATTGACCGCTGAAAACACAATGATCAGATTGTGACTGAACAAAACCATATGATTTAAGTTAGTGAACTTAGTGTTCCAACAGCGAGGGGCCTGTTTAAGGCCGTACAAAGACTTATTGAGGCGACATACTTTACCACTTTCACTATTTACTCCCATTGGAATTTCCATGAATATTTCTTCTTCAAGCTCCCCATAGAGAAATGCTGTCTTTACATCAAATTGCATTATTTCATAATTGTATTTTGCAGCTAGACTTAGTAGGATTCTAATGGAGTCATATCTGGTTGTAGGGGCAAATGTCTCTGTATAGTCTACGTCTCTCACTTGTGTAAACCCTCGAGCACACAATCGTGCCTTGTATCTCCCAATCTCGCTATCCTTATTTTCTTTTATTTTAAATACCCACTTTGATGTTATTGGTTTCTTTTCATTCTGATCAACAATAGTCCATGTATTATTTTTATCATGAGCCTTCAGCTCCTCTTCAATAGCTTTTCTCCATTTACTAGATTCAGGACTTTTCATAGCTTCTTCATAGCTAGATGGTACACAATATTCTGTGATATTAACATCATAATTTCTTTTAGTCCTTGGTCTCAAATTGACATGTGATGGTGACATTTCTGAATCTGGTGAAAGATTAGTAAGTTCTTTCGATGGCATATAAGTACTATCATTACCATCACAGCTCTTCAAGCTGTCATCACTGAGTGTCTTTGTCTGTGACTGTGTAGACACTGGTGTGGATGCAGACACAGGCACTCTAGACATGGGTGTTTTGCACACAGGCATCTCAATCTCATGTTGCTCACCAATTTCAATTACAGCAGGATCACTTGTAGCAAGATTGGTGCTGGTTTCATCAAACACAATATCTCTTGATATTTTTACTTTATTAGTCTTAGCATCATACATTCTATAGCTGTGATTTTCATATCCAACTAAAATCATTTTATTACTTTTCTTCTCTAGCTTGGTCCTACATGCATCAGGAACATGTACATAGCCACAAGAACCAAACACTTTTAAGTGTTGAAGATTTGGTTTCTCACCAGACCAAATTTCAAGCGGTGATTTACTTGGAGTCTGACTAGAGGTTGTTCGATTCAGTAGGTACACAGCACACTTCACAGCTTCTCCCCATAGCTTCAATGGCAGGTTACGGCCATAGAGCATAGTACGTGCACTTTCCATAATTGTCCGTAACTCCCTTTCAGCACGTCCATTCTGTTGAGGTGTGTAGGGGACTGTACACTCATGAATTACTCCATTTCTATTCATGAAGTCTTTGAAGTCATTGTTTACATACTCGGTGCCATTATCAGTATGAAGGATGCGCACATTATGGCCAAACTTGTTGTGTATTATGGCATTATAAGTTTTAAAATGTTCTAGAACTTCACTTTTGTGCCTCATGAGTGTCACATACAAGAAACTTGAAGCGGCATCTTTGAATAGTACAAAATATTTCATACCTTGTATTGTAGACTCACTCATTGGGCCACAGACATCGCTGTAGACAAGGTCACCAGGGCCCATCTCGCCCCGTTGTGAAGGATGGAATGGAAGCCGACTTTGCTTTCCATACATGCACGCTTCACACACAAATTTTTCACTGTCGCAGTCATTACACGAAATGAGTCTACTTTTTATCATATTTTTCACTTCTTTAACATTCAAGTGTCCAAGTCTCTCATGCCACACTTTTAAACTGTTATGAGGTATCTGTACTGTATTGCAACTGTCACTAATAACTGTTTTAAAGTTCATCACATACAGATTATTTGGTTTTTGAGTTGCACTTAAAACCACATTATTGTCTTTGTAGATTAGGGCAGAGGTGTTTCTTTTTGTTATCACATAGTTTAATCTCATAACTGCACCTTCAGAAAACAAATTTCTGCGTAGCTCAGGCACATAGATAACTTCAGTTAGAATGTTTTCCTCCCACTGTCCATTTAAGCACTTTTTAATTAGAACTGTTCCAATTCCACAAACTTTTAGGTTTTGTTGATTACCTAACTTCACTAGTCTGTTACTTTCATCATTGAATAGCTCTAAGTCCAAAAAAATAATCTTTTCTGAATGTCATGTGCACAGAGGCTCCGCTATCTAGCAGCCACACATCATCGCATGATTCTATAATATTTGCACTGTCTTCAACATGGAATGCCAGCATATTATTGCTCTTTGTTTGTGTATTTTCTTGTTTTTCCTGATTCTGATTATTCTTATTATATTTCTTAGCATGGCAGTCTCGTGCAAAGTGCCCACGCTTGTTGCAGTTATAGCAAACAAAACGGTGCCTTTTATCTTCAGTGTTATCTTTCTCCGCAGTAAAACTTTTCTTGGGCTTTCCTTTAGCTTGGGTAGCCACAAGAGCTACTTCATTTTGCTCTTCCGATGTCAGACTGGCTTCTTCATCCATCAGTCTTGCAGTTAGATTTTGTATGGTTTGTTGAGCGGAATCAAGTGACAACCAAGCTTGACGTACTGAACGGTACTTTATTGGCAAAGTACTGATTATTTTGGTAATAACAGCTGTGTCACTAATATTCTCACCGCTGTCTTTCAGCTGTTGAGCCAATCTCTCGACTTTGGATATATGTTGAGCCATACTGTCGGACGGATTCATTTTATATTGATAAAACTTTTCATGGATTAGCATTTTATTAAACTCTCGACTTCTGCTCATAAATTGTCTCGAGCTTCTCCATGATCTTAGCAGCACTATCACAGTTTTCTATCAAGGCAATTTGCCTGTAATCCAATGATGATGTTATAATGAACATGGCGATTCCATCATTTTTCAGCCATTCAGCTCTGTCAACGTCTGTTTTTGGCGTGCTTAGATCGATGCCCTTTGCTCGTAGGGCACATTTTATTTGGAACTTCCACTGACGGAAGTTATTTCCATCAAAACGCTCCACATTCATTTTCATTCCACCGAAATCCATTTCTATTGTGGATGAGGTTATAATTTTATGCCGGCCGGCGACAACGCGGCACGTTGTTCACGACTTTCACTTTTTACCGAGTTAACTGCTCTTTGCGATTCTATTGATATGTACTGGGCCCATAACCTATTAAGATTAGAGTTTCCAATATCAATAAAATGCAAGAAATTCGAAAGAAACTTTATATTTAAAACTGGTATTTCACATGAACTAAACACAGACACAGTACGCCGCCATTACAAGAGAGAAAAAAAACGCCTCTATCGGCAAACTTAGGAACTAACATATTTTTTTTTTTAAATAAGTGGCTTGGGCAATTCCTAATATTTAATCAATGTAAAATTCATACATTAACAGTTGGTATCGGTGGTGAGTTCCCTACAGAATATCTCCCAACACTACATTCGTCGTGAGTGCGAAGTTTCCTGCGAGAGAAGAGAAAAGCAGAAAAATTCCCAAGAATTTTAGTGGAATCAGCAGCCTTATCACGTAAGAACCCAGACTGGACCCAGACAGTCAAAAACGTCATTTCCGCCTCGACTCTTGTGTTCATCTGTCAAATTTCAAATATTCGCGGCAGCTTTTTACGAAACTCAGACTCAACCCAGACTGCGATAGTTTTGATACATGAGAGTGAACAAAATTCATACTTTGACAGATAAATGGTATCATGTAACTCCCGAGACTGAAGAATTGTAATCCATGGAAAGATTGAAACGTCAAATGAATAAGAGACCTCTTTCGCTGCCGGATTCCGACTCTGAGTTTCGTGTCTTGTCGGTTTATTTAAAAATATTTGTTTCTAATTACTTGTATTTTCTGTTTTTAGGCCTTTTTCTACGAAAAGTGTACTTTCGAATTACGGAAGTCATACAGGGAGTATTCATTAATTAGTATTCTGCTTAACTACATATATCTTACAATTAATTTATTTGTTTTAGGAATACAGCAAGAATGGCGCGTTCGGTTTTGATGGCGGCCGCCGAAGAGGAACGCCTGAAAAGATATTCAAATATCAATCGCAGGATGATCAGAGAGGCTAGTAAGCTTTTAATGTTGCCAGAAAAGGAGTTCGTCGGTCACTACCGTCTTCACAAATCCCATTTTGAGACTCTTTGTGAAGATGTTATTCCACTTTTGCCGGAGACACAGCGCACTAGCGCTGTGAGGCCTGAAAAAGGTAGCCTAACATATAAAATGATAACTAAACGTAGTGGTTATATTCTCTTTGATGATAACATCATATCCCTAAATGTTGCTTTTTGACAAATGTGTGTGCTAATAGTAATTGTTGTATGAATTTGTCTTGCAGATATTATGCCAATGGCTGTTACCAAAAAAAGGTAGGGGCTTATTATCACTTGGGTCTTTCTCAAGCATCAGTATCATACTGTCTCCGGGATGTGACTGAAGCACTTAATAACCCTACAATTCTGGCGAAATATATACAATTTCCCAGAACACAGATAGAGCGTGAGGCTATTACAAGGAGGTGAGAGTTTAAATCTGTTGATTTGACTCAAAATAATCACAAGTTTGATTAACATAGCTAGTATGTAATGTGTTGACTGTTGGCTGTTGGGTATGTAAAATATTTTTCCCTACTGTGCCTGTGTGTCAAACAACACTAAGTTTAACTTTACTGTGTCATAAGTCATGTTGGTACATGAGATGTTTAACTGATCCTGTGTCAGTAAGTTAATCTTAGATGACTCTTGAATCAAAAATGCATTATAGACAAAATAGACTTGTGAAAGGTATATATCACACATGTACCTATATTCATTCATTATTCATTTGTAACTGTAAGTTTATAACTATTTCAATATAAGATTTACTCAATACTCTATAACATTACAGATGATTCGGGGTATGCACAGCGGCCGTGGTTGATGACTTCCATCGTCAATGCAGCACCAAACGCTCCTGAAGAGTTATACACTAGGAAACACATTAGCGCCAGGAATGTGGTTGAGCGATGCATTGGAGTGTTGAAAACTCTCTGGCGCTGCCTCTTAGCACAGGTGTGTAAATTATTCAGTCTTTCAAACAGCCAATCATAACACCTTTAAAACTAATATGTTTATAATATCCGTTCCTCTTTTTCCTTAGGGTAATGCACTATGCACCCATCAAAGCGGGCAAAATCACCAATGCATGTGTGGTCTTGCACAACCTCAACTATGATGCGCCCCTCAATATAAACGAGGAGGAGATGACAATGGACCATGCACAGCAGCCACCACTGCAGCTCCCTATACGCGAGCACCATCATGTTGATGGAGGAAGGCATGCTGTTGTAGACAGATTGTGGAGTAGCAGAGTCGTATAGGTAAAGTTACTATTATTTAACATAAATTATGTCATTAGATTCAGTTACTTAAAAAAAATGTATTCAAGTGATGCCTCAGTGGTAGTAATGTCGGCTGCCACCTTTAGGTCTGTGTTTTGAATCCTACAATGAACTTGGACTTAAAAAATAAATTTGATGCAATGATTCCGTGGTAGTTATATTGGTGACCAAAAATGATAGAGCAATATAAAAAGTGCTGTCTTGGTAGCTCCATCCTCAATTGAAAATCTGTCACCTAACCAAGACAGCAGCAAAATCACAGTTTAACTAGCTTATTTTGCCATAGGTATTTTATTCTTATTCATAGGTATCATTCATACTTGTAATTTGTTGTGCCACTCTTATAAACTCGAAGTTTTATGAAAATATAAATACAATTACAGATATTTCAAGACTTCAAGCTTATGCGGAATGTAGCAGTGCGGTGTTCAAGATTTCGAGCTTATGTGGAATGTGTTGCAGTGCGGCGCAGCAACAAGCACAACGTTCGTTGGATCACCGCTTAGAGATTCTAGATGTTTTTTGTTGTAGTTTACGTGTAGTAGTTATAGCTAATAAAGGCATTTGGTCCATTTCCCGCCCGACTGCCGAAGGCTTTCCTTCGGCAGTCTGGGGAATGTTCTTCGAATATGTCTATGTATATTTCTTTGGCTCACTCTGTAAATATATTTGCCTAAATTGTTAATTATATAGTAGGTGTCCGACAAACTCTGTAAATAGGTTTACCTAAATTGTTGATTATGTAGTAGGTCTCTGACACACTGTAAATGGCTAAATTGTTGAGTAGGTTTTACAATTGGAACGAGGCACAAAATAAAGAATAATTTGATATGTTTATTAAGTTTTTTACTGTACTCCTGTGAGGTCTATACACTTTTTACTTATACATTTTTCCACAAAACACCTTAATTATGAGTTATATGACCTAACAACCCATACATTTGCTTATTGATTGCATTCAGGTGGTAATAGCTATAATTATTACCTTACCCAAATAAAAAGGGAGATAGAGAAACAAGTTTAAATAGAAATATTCCAATAGAACTTTATTGTTTAACTATGCAATTAGTGGTTTAAAAAGTAGGTAAGTTAACAGCTTACATTCATCTAACAGCTAGCTTATGCCCGCGGTTCCGCGTTCCCACCGGAACCGTGCATTTTCCGGGATAAAAAGTAGCCTATGTTCCTCCGGTCCATAAACTATATTTATACCAAAAATCACGTCGATCCGTTGCTCCGTTGTTGCGTGAAAGCTATCAATCAATTGCACAGTTCGGTCGCGCACCTCGTATTGTTTAGACGCGTGGAAACCTTTCTTATCAACTAAATAACTGGTTTTATACCTCGGCCGGTCCGTGCGAACGGGCTGTGCCGAGTGTTCGTGTGCTTCATATTATAACTTTGCCCCTTAAGTGCAATGGAACAAGATCTAATTCAGAATGATGAAGTAAGCAATAATATAACGACAAATGAAAATGTATTAGAAGAAAACCAAATGATATCACTTTATGAAGACCTAACACAAATGATTCAAGAGAACAATAATTCAGAGAATACGAGACCTAAAAAAAGAGGAATAGAAGAAGATAAAACCGAATCGTGGCAACAGGTTATAAATAGAAAACAAAGAATGCGAGAAATCCGAGGCAGTGTCGAAATATGTATCACATCCAAGGAGATATTTCCAAAGCAATTTGCACTCGCTAAATTATTCAAAACCCATAATATTGCTAACATAACCAAGGTTAAATATATTAATCCTTACAAGATTATTATAGAATTGAGCAATGCTAGTGCTGAACTCTTAATGAGTTGTGAACATTTCTCTGAAAAGGGATGGAGGTTTCAACGACCCTACGAAGTAGGTTTGTCATATGGAGTTATTAAAAATATCGACTTAGGCCTAACTGATGATGAGTTATTAGCATCCATGTCATGTGCCAGTGAGTTACAGACCGAAGTATGTAATGTTAGGCGTCTCAAGCGTAAAAATATGGATGATGCTTCATGGACGGAATGTGAGTCAGTACGAGTCGGGTTTAAAGGACCCACGTTACCTACATATTTATGCATATATGATATGAGAGTGAAAGTGGAGCCTTATGTGTTTCCCGTAACTCAGTGTACAAAGTGTTGGAGATTCGGGCATACTCATAAAATGTGCCCATCTAAGAAGTCATACTGTCCTAAATGTGCAGGAAAACATGAGACATGTGAAACAACTACCTATAAATGCATTAATTGTACTGACAAACATATGGCCTTGAATAAACAATGTCCGGTATACATAAAAGAAAAAGGTATCCGTGACATCATGGCTGAGTTAAATTGTTCATATAGAAAAGCCATGGCTATATATATTCCCCCCTCGGCACCATCACTTATGGATATGGAGGAGCCAGCGATAAGCAGTCAAGTCAATACACCTGAGCTCCAGACCGTGTCTGCAGTTGTCCACCAGAATATAGCAGGTCACTCCTATGCACAAAAAACGTCTGCCGCAGCCTTAACCAAGGAAGTTATGTCGACCGAGATTGAAGATACTCCCCAAGAACCGTTCAAACAAATAAAGCATCGTAAGAAGACTAGAAAACCTCCCTCTGAAGATGTACACATAATGGAAACTCAGAGTGATATGGACTGTAGCAATTCTGATGAAAAAAACCAGTCTAGCTCTACAGGTACTAAGGATAAAAGACAAAAGATAGATTTTTCTTTCAGTCGTTTATTATTAAAGCTCAAAAACATAATTTTCCAGAAAGAAGAATCAATTATAAGCAAAATTCAGAGTACGGTTAAAATATGTGTAGAATATCTAATCTCATTGATTTTCCAAAACATGCCAGACTGGTCTTTTTTACAAAAGATCGTCGATGACTATGGATAAAGTCCTAAAAATTAATATTGTTCACTGGAACGCACAGAGTATAGTACCCAAACGGGCTGCTTTCGAGCAACTTTTATGTCAGGATAAAATCCACATTGTAGCTTTAAGTGAGACATGGCTAAAACCAGAAAGTTCATTTTCAGTAAAAGACTATAGTGTATTTCGTCAAGACAGGGCAGATTCTTATGGTGGCGTTGCAATATTGACCCATAAGTCACTTAAATCTCAATTACAGCCTAGTCAAACTTTAAACAATGGAATTGAACTAATATGGGTGAAAATTTTTAACTGTGAATTTATTGAAAATATTATCTCTATTTACTGTCCACCCAATGTTCAGACAGCACGTGGGGACTGGGATGGTATTTTTTCATTGTCGTCTACTAAAACTCTCATAATGGGAGACTATAACGGCCATCACTCTAACTGGTCTAATAACACAAACCCTCGGGGTATGCAAATTTTTGATGCTTTGGTGGACAATAATTTTGTAACATTAAATGACGGAACTGCTACAAGACTGAAGTTGGTTAATGGTATTTTACAACACTCAGCGCCGGACATATCCGTGGTTTCGTCAGATATTTCACTTAAATTCGACTGGCAGGTTACAAAAGAATCTCTGGGCAGTGATCACCTTATGATTAAGCTATCGTCACTAATTCACTGCATCCCTACACAGTTAAAAAAAAGAAATTTTAAATATGCTAACTGGGAGGCCTATAGGAAATATATAGAAGAAGCTCTTTTGGACTTTCAAATTACTGATAATAATCTACAGCAGAGTTATAATTTATTTATAGATATTTTAAACAAAGCTGCCGACTTTAGTATTCCATTTGTAAAAATTTGCCAAAATCCTAACAATAAATTTCATCCTAAGGCATACTGGTCACCTACCTTATCAAAAACCGTGGCAGAGAGAAGATTAGCACTAGCGCGTTTCAGAGAAAATCCAACTCCTGATAACCTAGATTTGCTACAAGAAAAAATCAGCGAATCTCAAAGATTAATAAGGAATGCAAGAAGTGACTCATGGCACAAAGAGTGTTCCTCAATAGACGAATCTACTTCAGTTAGCGATATGTGGCGCCGCATGAGGTGGCTGAAAGGTTTTAGAAGTTATAAGGAAAATATAAACAAAGAGATGGCTGATAGGGTCCTTTGTAATTTAAGTCCTGACTTTACCATGCCCCCACAACCTAAATTTGTGTCTGAAAATGTTAAGCTAGCAGCTTTCATATCTAGACAGGAACTTGAAAAGTGTATAAAATCAAAAGACACAGCGCCGGGATGTGATGGAATTTCTTTTTCAATGATTAAGAATATTCCTGAAGTTGGTAAAAACATACTACTGTCTTTATATAACAAGTTTTTTTTACTCAGTTTTGTTCCATATCAATGGCGCCAAGTGCGTATAGTACCGATCCCTAAACCAGGCCGAGACCGTTCTGATGCTTCATCTCTTAGGCCAATCTCACTCATTTCTTGTATTTGTAAGATCTTCCATTCTATTATTAATAATCGATTGGAGTGGTTTATAGAGCATAATGAACATTTTTCTGAACAAACAATAGGTTTTAGAAAGGGTCGTTCCTGCTTAGATAATTTAAGTTGTTTGGTTTCTAAAATACAAATCGGTCTTTCAAGAGATTTTATCACTGTGGGCTGTTTTCTAGATTTGGAGAATGCATATAACAATGTAGATGTTAGTAGCATTTTGTCAACCCTGGATCATCTTGGTGTTGGATCAGTGTTTTGTAAATACCTCTGGGCATATCTTAAAGAAAGATGTCTGAACATTGAAGGCGTGGATTACAGTATAACTAGGTGTACAGGGTGGGGTCTAGCGCAAGGTGATCCCTTATCACCCTTATTGTTTAATGTCGCCACTATTCATATATGTAAGTCAGTTTCTAATATAAGTATATCCCAGTATGCTGATGATTACGTTCTATATTCATCCTCTAGTAGCCTATTTGAGGCCAAGACACAAGTGCAAAACGCCCTAGATTCTCTAACTGTTTTATTTAGCAACTTGAATTTAGATATTTCACCATCTAAAAGTAAAATATGTGTATTTAGAAAGGGTCGCCAAAGACAATTGACAAGCTTAAACATAAGAGTTAATAATAGAGCTCTAGAAGAAGTAGACTGTGTTAGATATCTTGGAGTGTGGCTGGATCGTTCGCTTAGATGGCGTAAGCATATATCTGAGATGTCAGAAAAAGTCCTTAAGTTACTCAATGTTTTTAAAGTGTTAGCTGGTTCGGGTTGGGGGTTGCACCCCAAACATTTACGCAGACTCTATATTTCGATCATTAGAAGTCGCATCGACTATGCTAGCTTTCTGTATGACAATAGTGCCAAAGTATGGTTAGCTAAACTGGACAGAGTTCAAAATCAGGCAATGCGTATAATTGGTGGCTTCATTAGATCTACTCCGATCCATACTATCTATGGAGAGTGAACTCAGCCTTCATCCATTATATTTGCGCCGTAGATACCTTGCAGGGAAGTACTGGCTGCGTAGTAGAGCAGGTTCAAATAACTATTCTATAGACTTAATTAATGAGTTATCTAGTCTATGTCCAAGCCGTTATTGGATCAACAAAAGAAAACCAATTTTGACACAGATTCATAATAGTTATAATCAGCTAAAAATTCAGTCTACCCAAAAATTTGGCATGTTTTCCCTAGACACTTGGGTTACCAATATTGATTTATCTAAAATTGTAATATCCGATATAGAAACTCTACCAAAACCCAAGCGTCAGTTTAATTCTACTCACTTAAAAATGATATGCTGTGAATATATTAATAATAAATACTTAATGTATCATAAAATTTACACGGATGGTTCAAAAAATGGTACAGATATTGGAGCTGCCTTCTATGACTCCTATGATCAACAGAATATAAAGTTCAAAATCAATTCAAATATTTCTATTATGGAGGCTGAGCTGGTAGCTATCGCTGAAGCTATGTCATATATTGTGGCATCCAACCTCACTAAAGTGGTGATTCTTACAGATTCCAGAAGTTCGCTGCAACACTTGGCTCGATGTACCTCGACTTTTCGAGGTACACCGATAGCCTACACTATCCTAGACATGATATTAAATCTACAGGAGACGGACAAAACAGTTATCCTTCAGTGGATCCCTTCACATATCGGTCTAGAAGGAAATGAAAAGGTTGATAGTCTAGCCAAAGAAGCTTCAGTTGATGGTACTCCCATAGATTACCTACCTTTTTATAGTAATTTTATATCTAACTTAAAACTGGAGTGCTTTGATTTATTTAAAGAGTACTTTGACATAAGATCGCGAGAGAAAGGTATTTGGTACCGAACAATCCAGGCACAACCCTTGCACTATCCTTGGATAGATAATAGTATTTTAAGTAGACATAACACAGTTTTAGCTTTAAGACTTCGTACGGGACACATTCCATGCAATAAATTTGGATACCTTATGAGAAAATGTCAGTCTCCAAATTGCTGCGAGTGTAATACTATTGATGATGTGTACCATATATTGGTGGAATGTGTCCAGAATGAAAATAATAGACTAAGATTATTTGGATCTCAATTGCGTCAGCTGGGTGTTTGTAATATTATTCTAGCCGAGCCACTCTCTGACTCGGCTAGAATGATATACAAGCTAGCTGAGAGAAATTAGTTAAGAATATATATTTACTCTAGTTTTTATTTATAACTTAGATGAAAATACCAGGGCGGCATATTCGCAATTGGCGAAAAAGCCCTTTATTGGAGATTAAAAAAAAAAAAAAAAAAAAATCAATTGCAAATTTTAATAGCGCTTAAAAAAGAACTTTTGAAAACATCATACCTATTATTTATTTTGGAACTACAAACAGTGCTAACATTAAAACATTAACATAGTAAAACAAGAGTAGATCCATACTAATATTATAAATGCGAAAGTGTGTTTGTTGGTTTGTCCTTTCACGCAGTAACGAAGCAATGGATTGTCGTGATTTTTGGCATAGATATAGTTTATGGACCGGAGAGTAACATTGATTACACTAAGAATTACAAAATTAAATGTTAGACCCACACCATAGTACACAGATTCACATGCTGCGGTTAGTATGTGTTGCTACAAGCTATATACAAAAAGTACTGCATACTTAACCACATAGGCAGTAGGTAGCAGTTATCTACAATTACAGGTATAAAATAATCGACGAGAGCGTACTTGACGCCTATAACATGTTGGCACAATGTAACACAGTTTATTACTAAGTTTAACATTATTAAATTTGCTACATTATTACATATACCGAAAGACTGTGATAAGTAACATACGACGAGATTCGAGCTTCAACATATTATATAGGTAATGTTAAAAGTTCTAAGTAGGTCAGACTTGTTCGGCAATGCTCGCCATCGCTCTCGCTTGATCTTGCTCCACTGCAAGCCGCCTCTCCTCCATCTCATATGCCCTTTGTGGCACGTTCGGTAACCGTATGTCTGTAATAATAGGTAGAGAAGATTAGAACTAGAAATATGTTTTCATACATGTACCAGTTGAGCATAGCCGAGTCTATTTGTTGCGTTTCTATTTTAAAGGTGTAGCTGATAGACATTCAATTTTGCCACTGTCTATAGAACTTCAACTTCAACTTCTTTGTGTGTGGCCTTTGCGGGGTTGCCACAATTTTGCCAATGTCGCGTTAGGTAGAAAGCAGAACAAGCGGGGGAGATTGTAGAAATAATAATGTATTGACCGGTATTTGAGTAAGATGTTTTGTTTCTGGGTCAATCTGAAATAAATAGGACAATACAGGACATACACAAGACAACACAAATTAATATAGGTATACATAATTATATTATATTATGATATATTATATAATATTACACACACAAATTGCTTAAAGTAGGGAGGTATCAAGCGGTAATAATATAAATATAAGCTATAATTTTATTTTATTAATAGTTATAAAATTACTCAAGATGTTAAGGAAAGGAGTAAAGACTAGGGAGAGAAGGTAGTCAAAATTAGTAGGGCGAGGAATTTCAGGTGGAAGGGAGTCATACAAGGAGTAGCGCAGCTTCACACAGTTGAAAAAAATGTGTTCAAGAGTGCCCTCATCTAATCCACATTCACAGAGAGAGTGGTTCCGAATCCGAATTTTAGCAAGAAAGACCGGTGTGCAAGAGTGTCCAAGTCTCATGCGACAGATAACAGAAGTTGTTCTTTTACTAAGTTTTTTGAATTTGAAAAACCATGGTTTGGTAGGAATAAAATTTTGAAGTTGACCATAAAATTTGCCCTTAACAGTTTTTGTTTTCTGCCATAATATATCCCAATTGTTCATTAGTTGAAGCCGACAAGTAGAGATTAGGTCGTGAGAGTATACTTTATACTGGTCACTGATACCAATCTGAGCTGCTTGTTTAGCAGCCGAGTCAACGGTTTCATTACCCGGTATGCCTACATGTCCAGGTATCCATACAAGAAAGACTTTTAGATTATTTTGGTGACATTTGAACAGGGCTTCTTTGATTTTGAGAATAATAGGAAATTTTGTTTTAGATTTAAATTGGTTTGACAAGACAGCTTCGAGGCAACTTTTGGAGTCGGTAAAAATTACAGATTTACTGATGTTGTGAGAACAAACGTATAAAACTGCTTCTAAAATAGCTATAGCCTCGCCAGTAAAGACTGATGCTAAGGATGAACATTTATATTGGAGAATTATTTTATATTTAGGAATCCATACTGCAGAACCAACATCACTATCTTTTGTTAATTTAGAGGCATCAGTATATATTAATAACCATTCATTACCTAACCTGTTTATTTTTTCCTTAAACTTTGTATTAGGTTCAATTGAATTTTTTCCTATACCAAAATCTAGGACTATATTTGGGGTGAAAATGAGGGAATCATAACTTGTTGAAAATAAAGGATTGTACGAGAACTGAGCAATAGGGCAGGGGAGTTGGGTGAATTTTATATAACTACGTAGTATGCAGGGGAATTTTTCTTCAGATCTAGTCCCTAGGGATAATATATTCTTATGGAGGGTTTCTAATTTAGATAAGAGAGGGTGGTGAGAATTTTGGGCAAGCTTGAAAATGAATCTGTCAGACAAAAATTGTCTACGAAGGTGTAGGGGAGCCTCAACACATTCTATTTGCATGGCATTAATCGGGGAGGACTTCATAGCGCCGAGGATGATGCGGAGGCATTTAGATTGTATCTTATTTAACTTGTCTAGAGCTGCTTTATTGGCAGGGTCTAGCAGGAATGAACCATAGTCAAGATGGCTACGAACGATAGCATTATATAACAGTTTTTGACTAAATGGGTGGGAACCCCACCATGCTCCAGAGAGAGCTCGCAAAATATTGATATTCTTTTCACATTTATCTACTACATAGTTAAAATGAGGAATACCAGTTAGTCTGGTATCCAACCAGACTCCCAAAAACTTGACAGAACTCTGTTGTGGAATGGATTCGTTTTTATACTGCAGATTTATATCTGGGATATTACGTTTTTTGGTAAATATAACACAGCTGCTCTTGGCAGCCGAAATAGATAGACCATGGTCATGTAACCAATCTCCTAAATAATCAAGGGCTGAATTCAACTGTTGCTCAATTTCAGACATAGATGTGGCTGAGTAGTATAAAGCTAAGTCATCTGCATATTGTAGGACTTGACAAAATGAGTTAACTGAGATTTCTAAGTCATATGTGTACAAGCTGTAGAGAAGAGGGCTCATTACTGATCCTTGCGGGAGGCCTTTCCAGATAGTTCTAGGAGATAAGTAAGAATCCTGATTTTTTATAAGAATAGTCCTTTGATTTAGGAAACAGCAGATAAAGCGAACAATCTTCACAGGTATACTCAGCTGTAACAGCTTGTTCCTGAGTACCGGAAGGAGGACATTATCGTATGCTGATGCTATGTCAAGAAATACTCCAACAAGGAATTGTTTGTTTGTAAAAGCATTTTGTATTTCAGTAGTTAAAATACTGAGGCTATCATAAGTGCTCATGCCTTTTCTGAACCCATATTGAGAATTAGCAAGTAGTCCTTTATTTTCCACCAACCATTCCAGTCTGTTTTTTACAAGATGTTCAGTTATTATTGCTAACACACATGACAAGGCTATAGGGCGTCTAGAGTTGGGATCCGATGGATCCTTTCCCGGTTTTAATATGGGGATAATTATTTGAGTATTCCAAGATGCAGGGATAAAACCCTCTTCATAAAAAATATTTATTAAATTTAGTAAATAAGTTTTAAATTTATCTGAAGTTTTTGTTATGAAAGAGTATGTTATGCCATCTATTCCGGGAGAAGAGTCAGTTAAGCCACTCAAAGCAAGGTTTAATTCCTCAGGGGTGCTATGCCGGGGAACCTCCACGTGGTGCACCCTGGGTACCCGTCAGCAACATCTCCTGGTTGACCTTTCGGTCCCGGAGGGGTTGCTGACGGGTAGCTGATAACCCGGCGAGGTGGGCCCCTCCGCGTGTCCCTCTGAAGGGGTCAGCAGAGGGCACAGCGGATGGGGCGTATGGGCGGAGCGGAGCCCGAAGGCCGCAGTGAGGGACAGGCGTGTCGGGGTGCCGCGAGGCTCCCGACACGCAACACCGGACGTGACGAGATAGGGGCGCGCTGTCTTCCAGCGTGGGACCAGGGTGTGTTTAGACCCTGCTCCCGCTGGCAGCGCGCGGAACTGGACGAGGACAGGAGATGGACAGCCCCTCTTATTGGGGGGGCTCACGAGGTGGGGCGCGCTGGCCACCAGCGTGGGACCAAGGCCATATCCCCTATAGGGATTTGAGCACTGCTCCCGCTGGCAGCGCGCCAAATGAGGACGCGACGCAGGAGGAGCAAGCCCCACTCTGATTCCCTCTCCATTTGGGGTGGGGCTTGATTGGAGAGATTGTGGGAGATGGATTCCCCGGACCGATGGTCCTCTCCCTGGAGTCTGGGGATCGGCGGGCGGTCGTTGACCGTGCGTCGAGAGGTGGACCCCCGCCCTAAGCGCCACCCTTGCGGGTGCCGTGGCAGGCGAGGGGCACAGCGGTGCTCAGTCGAGCACGGAGACGGGGGTGCGGTCGAACCCCTCCGTCTCCTCCGGGAGGGCCTGGGGCGTCGGATGCGGGGGCATTCGGCGTCCCGCACCTTCTTATAGGTAGGGTCCTCCCGAGGCGGAGGCGATGCGCTTGCGTTGGGCGCATCGCCTGGCTGTGCGGGGGAGAGGTTCTCTCCCCGCGAGGCGGGTCCGCCCTGGGGGGCGGACGACGGCTGACGGGGTTCCGCGTGTAGTGCGAAAGTGGCACCGCAACCCCGTCCAGAACCTGAGCCGTATAACGCCCCGGTGGTTTTTTGGTGGGTAGTCCGCTGCGCAGTGGGCGAGCGGGAAGCCCACACTCTCTCCGTGACCTCCCCCGAGGCACGGAGGGGTAAGCTCATAAAGGAGTTTTTCCACCGGGAACCAAAAAAAAAAAAAAAAAAAAAAGGTTTAATTCCTCAGCAGAAAATGGGCTATCAATATTGTCAAATGAGTTGGTGATATGATTGGGAATATTAAAAAAAGAGAGAGCAAGATGTACAAAAGGTGGAGCTAGTTTGTCAGCAAACTTATCTAACCAGGATAATGTGTCATTTGAAGAGATATTGATTGCATTAAAGTATCCTCTGAACCTACGTATTAGCTTCCATACTACAGATGGAGGGGTATTGGGAGATAGAGTTTCGCAGATTTTCAACCATCCTTCTTTTTTCTTTAAAGATAAGACTCTTCTGGACTTCGCAGCAGATTTCTGGTAATCTAAAAAGTTATCCAAAGTCATAGAAGAGTTGTATTCAAGTTCAGACTCATTTCGACATCGAACAACTGCTGTACACTCAGTATCCCACCACGGTGGGGAGCTACGGTTACGCCTTTGTTTTTTGAGAGGTATGTGCTCATCAGCAGCAGAGATAATTGATTTTACAAGTTGCGTGTAACACGAATGAGGGTCAATATTTGCGCTTGGAATGGAATCTATTTTATTGTCAAGAGAGGATGAATACAAGCCCCAATCAGCACCTGAAAGTTTATGTTTTAAGAGAGGTTTTGGAGAATTTGGGATGGGAGACCTGAGTGGTAGTTTAATTACAATGGGGTAGTGATCACTACCGTATGACAGAGGAAGTACTTCCCATGAGAGGATTGAAGCGAAAGAGGGGGAGCAGACAGTGAGATCAACAGCGCTTTTTCGATTCTGGGTTGGCAGGACTCTGCGGGTTGGAGACCCATCATTAATAACACAAAGGTTGGCTTCGTCAAAGGCATCTAGTAGAGAATAACCAAATAAGTCACAGTGAGCTGAACCCCAAGAAGAGTGGTGGGCATTAAAGTCACCCATCAAGATTATAGGAGGAGGAATGGCTGAAATAATTAAAAGAATATCAGCAATTAAAGAAGAATTAGGGTGAGGAATATATATAGATAAAAATGATATGTTAAAAGCTCGAACAGCAACAGCATTAATTTCTGTGCTGTGAGCGGGCAGAACTATCTGCGAAAAGGTTAAGCAGCGCTTAACCAGTAGCGCACAACCTGCATACCCGTCCTGGCGGTCATCCCTAAGACAGGAGTATCCCGAAACTCTATAATGAGATCCGGGAACAAACCATGTCTCTGCAATGGCCACCAGGACGGGTGAAAACTTTCTTAACAGAAAGTATATTTCATGAGTTTTCGGACGAAGACTCTTGCAATTCCACTGTACTATGGTTAGGGACTGATCCATAATTATTATGGGGTGATAGGGATGAGATTTGGGCGATCATTTCTGCAACGTGGGACGGTATATTTATTGAGTTTTGGGATAATATGTTGAGGATGATTGTCAGCAGCTGGACTAGCAGCTGATCCTGAGGCTGAACTTGAGAGGGGGAGGGGGAAGCTTGTGCCATTTGTAGGCAGTATCCATTGGGCAAAGAGGATGACTCTCTGGAGACTATAGCTTGATGGGCTACTTTGTCGTATGACTTGTCTATTGGGGCTCGAGTTTGGGGATTGCGGAAGATAGTTTTCTTGTAAGATTGGACAGCACGGGGCTGTTCTGAGGCTTGAGAGAGGGAGGTAGAGGCATAAGTAGAAGATAATGGGGGCCTTGATGGGGCTTCTTTAGTGACATTGCTAAAAGCTCTGCTTATTTTCGGGAAACGCAAAGAAGCTTCTTCGTACGATATACCATCGCTGGACATCATGATTTTAATTGATTTTTGGCGTTCTTGTTCTGGGCAAGTTCTACTTGTCGAAAAGTGATGGGCTGAGCAGTTAAGGCAGGTAGAGTCCTGTTCTAGGACATTGCAGTCATCACCACAATGCGGCTGAGCACATCTGTAGCAACGTGGGCTTGAGCGACACTGAGCTTTGATATGACCAAAACGACAGCATTTCATGCACTGTATGGTGGGGTAGTGGTAGGTCTCTACTGCAAGGGATGAGTAGTAAGAGAATACTCTTGTTGGTAATTGTTGACCTCTAAAGGTCAGGACCACGGTTTGTGTTGGTTCCCAACTGACAACATTATCTTTTTTAATTTTCCTGTTAAGTCGTCGTGCTTTCATGATTCGTACTGTACTACCTAGAGTTTGAAGAGAATCCACAAATTCCTGCATAGACCAATCCACTGGGACTCCTCGGACTATACCCATGCGTGTGACATTAAAGGTGGGTATTGTAGCTTCGTATTTATGCATCTGTACCACTGGGTTGTTGAGGAAGCGATTTGCTCCAGAAGCTGACTTGAAATTTATTGAAATTCTATTCCTACCAACCTTCTTAACACCATCTTGATGTATGTTTTCAATTTTATTGTTGAATAAAAATTGGCCGAATTTCATGGGGCGGATAGATGTGCCTAGAACCGGGTCGGGGTCAATCCGTGATACGTGGACGATGAATGGGCCTGAGTCAGAGTCTTCGTATGATCTGATACCAAGGATCAACATTTCGGGGTGTGTGTACACTGTTTGAACGGAAGCTGTCGCAGACTCCTTGTCTATAATAGTCTTTTTAGCTGAGCCTACTAATTCACTATCTGAATGTTGTCGTTTCTTTGAAGGAACAAAGATAACGTCCTGATTTTTTGGGTTAGATTGAGATGACCAATCCGAATCCATTATGGCCGCGTCGTCCATAGGTACCGGCGCTGGCGGCGGTGGATCGGGTGGTGGGTCTGGGGAAATGGGCTCCATTTCCCCGGCCCCGTTAGTAAAAAACACTTACCGTCACCAAACAGAGACTAATCTACAACACAGAAACAAAATTATGCCAGAATGGGGGATATTTCCCTTAAAAATCTAAACAATTTAACTAACACGCGTGTTCAGTTTCACACCAAGTTTACGACCCTGTCTATAGAAAACAGAGCTTAAAGTGCAGACTTAGGTCCAAAAATGACACAGTCCTGTGCAGATTCAACTTCAAAACTGCCATTCAGCGGATAAGGATTGTGACACTGTCCATTTGTTTAGGTACAAATATGTCACTGTTCACTATTAAGAAATAGAAATGCCACTGTCCAAACCTATTATTGGCAAATTAACAGTAAGTTTTGAACAATTACTGGACATGGTGACCAATTTTTATTCAAAAAAAGTATTCTTGCCTAAACCAAAAAAAATGGTGGACAAAATCTCAAAGAACAAACTGTAACCAATATTTCCATCGCTTGGCTTGTACACACCTCATGTAATATAATATTATTACATGTCCCACTATTCTTATCAATAAGGCCTCTATCTCTTGAAATGTATTAAGCATTATTATGTATAATTATTTCCCCCTGCCAGCATATATCCAAGCAAACACAAACCTTTTATGTAGCAGAGTGCACAAAACTTTCAAGTATGTATTCACCTTCCATGTTACTTTCTTATCAGAACATTGAAAATATTATTTAAAACTTACGTCTCTCCATTTTTTTGGGGTTCTTGTGCATCCCGCCCCACCGGCATTTAGGATTGCCGCTAACTCCTCCCATTTTTTGCCGGAGTTACCCTTTGCAGATGGGCCGCTATTTTGTTGCCTCCCCACCGCAAAGCCTTTGTTCCTCTCCATGTAATCCACCAGCTGGGCCATTTGCCTTTCGGACACCAAATTCGGCATTCGGCATCTGATAAAAGAAGATTTTTCGTAAGAAGTTATAACCATAAAAACACAATCACATGATTCACAAGTACAAACGATTAAGAACTTACAGTTCTCTTTCAGTAGTTTTCCCAGTATAATTGTATATATGATTAATTTAAAAGTTCTTCTTCTTTCTTTATTTTCTGGCTTCGGTGGAATGTTAGTTACCAAGTTAGTTTTCCAAAATTCCAACGGACGGAAAAACTGCGAAACGACTCAGTTGACACTGACAGAAATAATACTTAATAAATTGCGTTTCGTTATTATTTTAAAGAAATTTATGATTTATATATATAAAGCGCTAGTGTTAGAATAGCAATGATTAGTAATTAAATGATCTTCCCCAAATATTTTTGAACGTTTTGGAACTTGTTTGATACTTTAACTTTGTTTTTATTTAACTTGGAGTCAAGTGACACTTAGGTGTCACCTTTTTTATTCTTACATATACGAAACGCAAATAGACCGAAACTCACAGACTATAATTGTACTTAGTGGCTCCCTTAATATGGTTCGTTCCAAACCGAACTAAATGAATAAAGTTAGGTGATACCAATAAAGCCCAGACTGGATACGATGTCTGGGTCCAGTCTGAGTTCAGGCTTGCGACTCTGGGTTCTTACGTGATAAGGCTGCAGATCATCTTTGACCCCTCGGTCTGACAGTCAACATCGTGTTAAAACTACTCCGTAAAAATTCTCTGTTTTACTGGTCTAAGACGGCTTTGTTTGCATCCAAAGGTGTACCCGGTAAATAATATTGACCCAAGGAAGAAATATTAGTAAGTGTTCAATCCAAAAGTGCGAAATTAAGTGTTAAAAACATTGATTTTTTCGTAACATAAACAAAGACGGTGAGTCGAGTTACGTACGTCAGTTACAAGCTACGGAGCTACGCGCACGCAAGTTTAGCGGTTACGGCAACGGACTAAGCACTATACCCGCGTGCAGTGTGCGTTCCCTCCGCGCGGTGCGTCACAGCAAGTTACCGGCAAAGATTATCAACACAGAGTTGATCCTCGAACGGCCACGCTTGGTTTGTCTCTGGGAGGCAACTGATAAATTGACATTCAAGATCGCGAAAATGAAGTGCGCTGGTTGCCTTAAGTTGGCAAAGGATGGCAGTGCCATTCGGTGTACCGGACCATCATGTGAGAAGATTTTTTGCTCTCTTTGTATCAGCTTGTCTTCTCTTACTGCCGACCGAAAAAAATCTTGGAAGTGTCCCGACTGCTGTGCAGCGCAAAAAAAAGGAGGAGACAATAGTCTCACTCCTGTTCGACCATCAGCAGACTCCCTAAATGTAACAACTCGGAAGAAGACACCTGAACCCTCGATAGAGAAGAGTGGGGCTGATGTAGGGCTTCTCACGGAACAGCTAAGTACTGTGACAGCACTAAATGTAACAACTCGGAGGAAGACACCTGAACCCTCGATAGAGAAGAGTGGGGCTGATGTAGGGCTTCTCACGGAACAGCTAAGTACTGTGACAGCACGACTGGAGGAGGTAACAGTGTCTCTAAATCATTCTCATCAACGCTTGGAAGAGCTCATGGCCATCATTAGAGCCAACGACTCTCGTATGAAATATTTAGAAAAAAGAGATCAAGAATTTACAATTCTTAAGTCATCACTAGCTCTTTTACAAAGTGAACTAAATAATCAAGCCCAAAGTAGGCTACTGAACGAGATAGAACTGGTGGGGATACCGGAATCAACGGCCGAGAATTTACAGCACACTGTACAGGTGGTAGCTCGAAAACTGGGAGTAGAGATGGATGATAGGGATGTGGATTGGATCACTCGTGTGGGGCCCCGCCGACCCTCCGTGCCAGCTAGCGTGCCTGAGGGAGGAAGCAGGCTACCGCGCCCAGTAGTCGTTCGTCTGCTACGTAGGTCAACGCGTGACCAATTATTAAAAGCTTCTAAGTCGCGTAGAAATATGACCAGTGCTGACCTGGACGTCCCTGGCGCCTCACTCAAAGTATTCATTAATGAGAGGCTTACTAAGGAAAACAGAATATTATTTCGTGACGCGAGGAATAGGGCTAAACAGGCAGGTTATGCATTCTGTTGGTGCAATCGGGGCACCATATATGTCAGGCAGCGCGAAGGAAAGGCGGCAGTACTCATACGAGCTCAGAATGACCTGGATCGCATATTTGGTAATAATGCTTGTACTGACTCCGATAATAATACAGGGTCTCAATAACTTGCGCAGTTCAACGGTTGCTCAGAAAGCCATTTTTATTTATTTATTTATTTATTTCATATCATGTTTAAATAACCTTTTTTCAAGTTTTAATCTATTGTTTGAATGTTTATATCTTATGAGAGTGTATCTAACTATATATAACTATAATTGTGACTTATATGTCGCTGTTTCATTGTTAAAATCCGTGTGCTCTGTGGTAGTCAAGTGTCTTACTCAAGGAACTTATAAGTTCCCTGGTCTTACTTTATCAATTGGAGAAAGTTGCCAGTACTCTTATTTATGGAAACTAAACTATATATCACAGATGTTAGTAACTACATTAATACTACTACAGATAGTGTCACCTTTATATCGCGGGTGTAAACCAGCTCATGTTTCTTTTTGTTTTTGCTTCTTGTGCATAGATCAAAATTTAATATATAAACATATTAAAAATAAATCTATAATGTCAGACTCCGTTAGAGACTGTTGGCAGGACCCTTACGAGTGTGCTTTGTTTTTGCCCGTGACCTATGTATTCTTGCTTCTGGTACTGTTACACGCTATTGCCTCCACTTATCGTTGTGTTAAATATATTTCACAAATAAACAATTTGAGTTTGGGAAATAATGTTGTAAATAAAGTATTGGAATTTACCTCCTTTTTGGGCGAAACTCTGCTATATAACATGGATAGCTCGCTATTATATAATATAAAGATACAAATACATCGCCTTAATCATGTTCACGACTTTATTCACTACAAAAACTTAACTCTTAATATATTGAATAGTTTTGTAATAACTCAATTTACGTACTGTACTTTGTTTCTCGCGCTGTATTCTATACGTGATCCGAACCATATTACTGAAAACAAGTTAATGTCAATAGTCTTAACAAAATTTAATATTCAGTTTTATAGATTCCAAGTTAATTTCCCAGCTAATAATGGATATGTTGCTCAGAAGTATGTCCTAATATTTTTACGTTTAATCGGAATTCAGATAATTTGTAACCACAATGGATCTGGATGACAATATTGGTAATGATTTGGACAATATTCGTATTAGTTGTCAGGTAATAGAGGAACCTGAGCAATGTAAGAGGATATTTCAAAACGAGCATAATTTTAAGACGTTGACTTTTAACATCAGGAGCATTACGAAAAATTTTGAACAATTTCTTGTATGTCTACAGCGGCTGGATGTGTCATATGATATCATTGTGCTCACTGAGTGCTGGTTAAATGATACCACCATAATACCTCAGTTACCAGGGTATAGTGTTTATCAAACAGTACGAAAAAATAACCAAAATGGAGGCGTGGTTGCTTACATAAAATCAACCTGGAATGCTGTAGTGTCAGAACCACTTATCGATGAAGCTGACTGCCTACAAATCGAAATATCCAAAATTATAACAGTACTAGGTATCTATCGCTCCCCCTCTCACAAGAGTCTGGAATCTTTTTTGACTTCTTTGGATTCTCACTTACTTGTTTTAGGTAGTCAACCATTTATTATTGCAGGAGATTTAAATATAAATATTTTGGATACCCTTTCAAACATTCATAATCTTGAATATGTGTGTTTTATGGCTGAAAACGGCCTTATGCCAGCTATCACAGAACCTACTAGAGGAGCTGCGTGTCTCGATCATATTTATGTGAGAAATCGAAACTATAACTCTAGTATTGGAGTCGTGTGTAAAACAGATGTTACAGATCATTACATGGCAATGTTTGCAACAAATTTGAGTAAATCAAATATTCCAAGGCCAAGTCGATTCTTTTTAAAAAGAGATATTGTTGCCATTACAGAAGAACTCAAGGCTGTTGATTGGTTAGATAAATTAAGCACCTGCGACGACGTAAATACAGTCACAAATACATTTACAAAAATACTAATCGATACTTTACAAAAACATACAATTTCGGTAAAGGTGACCCGGTCTAAGTACAATCTAAAACCCTGGATCACGCCGGGACTAATGCGTTGTATGCGACACCGTGACAGACTACATCTGCAGGCAAGGCAAGACCCAGAAAATGAAACCACTCAGGTCACTTATACCCGCTACCGAAATTTTTTCATTGAATTATTGCGTAAGCTCAAATCAGACTTTGAAGTTTCAGAGTTACAAGCAAATAAAAATAACCCGAAGAAGTTATGGAAAACAATTAAAAACATATGCAACCTCAACTCCGCCAAAACTCAAACAACAGAACTCTTAACACTCGAAGGTAGTTTTAATGAAGTACAGTCTCTAGACCTGTGCAACACACACTTCTCAACTGTAGGACAGAAACTAGCAGATAGCATTTTGCAGACCATGTCTAAATCGGAAAATGACCTAGCGGGTTCTGTTAGATTATCCAAATCACCAAAAGATTCCTTTTTTATGGCACCTACGGATTATACAGAAATTGACAATCTAATCATGGGATTATCAAGTGATAAAGCACCTGGTATCGATGCTATAAGTAATTCTCTGTTAAAAGATTTGAGACATGTGATTAGTGTACCGTTGAGCATAATTTTTAATTGTAGTATGGCTACTGGATCCTTCCCAGATTCCTGGAAGTTGGCACTAGTTTGCCCAATACATAAAGGTGGACCCAAAAATAAAATTGACAACTACCGGCCTATATCACTATTGTGCGCGTTTTCAAAATTACTTGAAAAGATTGTAAACAAGAGGTTGGTTAATTTCATAGAGTCTCGCAATCTTATTTCTGATCGGCAATTTGGCTTTCGTAGAGGGAAGTCTACAGAGGATACCGTGTCTTTACTAACGTCAATAGTATCGTCGCACCTAGATCAAAGACAAAGCTGCGTAGGCGTTTTTCTCGATTTGGCGAAAGCTTTTGACACCGTTTCCGCCCCAATCTTATTAAGGAAGCTAGAGAGCTTAGGTATTCGTGGAAGTGCCCTAAACTGGTTAAATAGCTATCTAAAAGAGCGGAGACAGTGTGTAAAGGTTGGAACTACAATTAGTGGGTCACAAACAGTTCGTTTTGGAGTTCCTCAGGGAAGCATCCTTGGACCTACCCTATTTATACTGTACATTAACGATCTGCATGAACTCTCAATTGAAAATGCTAACATAATATGTTATGCAGATGACACGGCAATTCTATTTCATGGATCCACATGGAAGAATGCCTTTCAATCTGCAGAGGCTGGAATGGCTGAGGTTCAAAAATGGCTACAAAATAACCTTCTCACGTTAAACGTAAAGAAAACTATGTACACTTGTTTCCACAAAACCTCAGCTTCTGCACCACCCCCATTGACTATTCAAATACACACCTGCAAGAGTGTAAGTTTATCTTGCAACTGTGAAGTACTCTCCAGAGTAAAAACCCTAAAGTACCTTGGCGTTCTTGTGGATGAAAATCTCTCCTTTAAAACACACATTAATGCATTGTCTGGCCGGATCAGAAAAGTAATTAATGTGATGAGACAACTCCGTAATGTGGCAACCTTCGATACTCTTAAGTCAGTTTACTATGCCGTATGTCAGTCATTAATTATGTACTGCATAACTTGTTGGGGGTCTGCCGCAAAAACTACTCTAATACAAGCTGAAAGAGCGCAACGTTCTGTTCTTAAAGTCATGTTGAGACGACCACGCAGATACTCCACTGAGGCTGTATACAGAGATAGTGGCGTGCTTAATGTACGTCAATTATTTATTCTAAAAACGTTTTTGTCTATGCACAAGGAAGTTCTGTCCTCAGATATGTTTGATGAGCTATTAAAGCGTAGAGTTTTTAGAGTGCCAAATGCTTTAGTTTCTACAGCATTTGCCCAACGTTTTGGCCAATTCATAAAAACACACACATATAACACGGTCATCAAGCATTGTGTCAAAGATCTCAAGTATTTGCCTGTTTATCGAGCGAAATTATTTGTGCAAAAATGGTTGTTGTCATTGAACTATGATGAGACGGAAAGACTAATGAGTCATGACAAATGAGGTTATAATACTTATTATCTAGCTTCTCTTTAGTTTTTGTCATATAGAATTTTGAAATTTGTTATTCTTAGTTATTCTTATTTTGTATTCTTTTCATGTATTTGTGTTCTTCTTTTGGTTGTTAAAGTGTAATATTATATATACAAAATTTCAAAAACATGTGCAAACCGTCAGCTGAGATTATTAAAATAGCTATACGTCGTATTAAGATTACTCCAGATCCCCACGATACAGGCCTCGCCTAGTGTGGGGATCGTAGGATACATCATATTACTTACACAAATTCCTCTACATAAACTCAATTGTATTATTTAAGCGTATTTTGTTGTTTCATCTATGTTGTTTATGTAGTAATAAAACATTTTTCATTTTCATTTTCATTTTCATTGCATCATCCATTGACGTCATCTCAAGCAAGCAAAAAGCGCAGCGCGTGGCGTGCCGCGTGTCATTTCCGGGTGATACGTTTGCTAATGCTAATTTGCTCAACATTTGCATAAATTGTCTGTCATTTACGTTCATTCAGCATTCTTCGCGTTCGCTGTGCTGCCATCTGCCGTGTCAATCGAAAAACATACTGCGCGGTCAGCTGAGGAAATTCGTCGTTCACTGAGCGGTTTTAGAGCGCATAATCGCGAAGCAGCGTTGGATCACGTGACGACACGGATGAATGAACGAGATCAAGCGGTTGTTTGCTACACAAGCATGCAAATATCTGTGGTTTGCTAACATAATATCGACGTTCCACATTTACGTATCTGTGGTCTGCGTTTACTGGTTAAGAAGTGTATCAATGATTGAACGATCCAATCTACACTCAATATCCACGAATCGCGATCGATTCAATTTCGCCATTTTGTTGTTTGCTGAACTCTGATTTTCTTCATTTCTCTTCGTTTGCGTGGCGTCATTTTGCAAGAAAAGTTTTGATTTTAAGTTAATTATAACTTAGTATAAGTTTTGATTTGTGTCGAATTTTGCGCAACGTACATTGCAAATATAATTCGTGTTAAGAATATAAGTGCGTTTGCCTTTGAAAAGGCGATTTGCGTACATAAAACGCCATTGACGATTTCACAATGGCCACGCCGCCGTCGCCGTTAACGATTGCACAAAAAGAGGCATTGAAGAAGTTGAACGCCGCCCGGGGACAATGCAAAGGTATAATAACAAAAATGCAAACATTTGTAGCAAGTGAGGATACCAAATTATTAGATTCCGAAACATTAAAAGTGAAGAGAGAAAGGTTAATGAAGGCTTTTGCCGATTACGAATCTTGCAATATCGAGATAAAGGCTGTAGATCCAGAGTCGGATACTGAAAATTTCGATGAAATCGATGATAGATATTGCTCAGTTTTAGCAAAATTGAATTCCTTTCTTGATGCATTGCACCCAGGTCCGTCCACTTCTTCGACGCCGTCGCGCACCCTTTCCACGGTAATGCATGGAAATGAGGGGAAGTTCCAGCGACTTCCGCGCATAAATATTAAGTGTTTTAATGGAGATACAAGTGAGTACATGCCATTTATTAACATGTTTAACTCTGTAGTAGGAAATAATGACTCCCTAAATTCGTGTGATAAGCTATATTATCTCACGACACTTTTGTCTGGTGAAGCTTTGGATGTCGTAAATCATCTACCATTAACATCAGACAACTATACCATTGCATTAAATTTATTAAAACAACGCTTCTATAATAAAGTAAAAATAATTTCACATCATGTCAACGCTATACTTGACATGCCTGCTCTGAAAAAACCCAATGCTGTTGGTTTTCGTTCTATAGTATCTCATGTAAAGCAGCATTTAGGTGCACTCAATAATCTGCAACAACCTATAAGCCAGTGGGACACACTTTTAGTTTGTCTTTTACAGCGAAAACTTGATTTTTACTCAGTTAGGGCTTTTTACACTGAACGACACAACACCAAAGACATGCCTTCATTGGAAGAATTGTTGTCATTTATAGATAACCGAGCAGTGGCCCTAGAAACAGCCACCCCTCAAAAGGATGCATATGAGCCAAAAGAGCGCAAGTATGCTCCGGCCTGTGGTACTGCTGCTTCAGTGAACAAAAACACAATGAAGAGTGTCCAATGTAAGTTTTGCAATTCTCCCCATCGTTTGTATTCTTGCACAAAGTTTAAACTCACTGCTGTTAAAGATAGAAATGATTTCATACTAAAAAATAAAATATGTAAGCTGTGCTTAAATATTCACATTGGAAAATGCAAATTTAACTTTAAATGTCAGGTGTGTAAAGGAGCTCACAATACCCTTTTGCATTCAGATGGTGAGAAACCTTCTTCAAATAGTCTAGCTTCATCGCAACCAGTTGCACTTTATTGCAATAACAATAAAGACATTTTGTTACCCACTGCGCAAGTGTTGGTGAAATGCAGGGATGGTTCTAAACTAGCTGTCAGAGCGCTTCTTGATTCTGGCAGTCAGGTTTCTTTGGTAACTGCAGAGTTAATTGAAAAGATTAGTGCCAAAATATATAATGACCATAGTGCTGTATTAGGTATTTGCCGAGATGTAAAGAAAATTAAAGAAAAGGCTGAGTTTACTGTTTCCTCACGTTTTAACAATTTCAAAATGAATGTTAGCTGCTGTGTAGTTAATAAAATAACATGTGACTTACCACAGTTCAATATAAATCACTCAAAGTTAAATCTTAGCAATGTGTTGGCTTTGGCAGATAAAGATTTTCATACATCTGCTCCGATTGACATCTTATTGGGGTGTAATGAATTTTTTCAGGCGACACTGAGTCCGCCACTCCTGCTTGAAGATAATGATGGACCCTACCTGCTCAAGACTCATTTTGGTGATGTGATTTCCGGATCCATCCCTAAGCAGTATGTAACACCTCCCATGGTTAGCTTTTCTGCCACTGTATCAAACCATGTAAGTCAAAATACTAAAGATAATTCTCTTGTTAAATTAAATGAAAATATTTCAAAATTTTGGACTGCTGAAAAGGTTCCTGAAACATATTCAGAGAAAAGTTCAGAGCATGAGCTAGCTGAAACTATTTTTAAACAGTCTGTAATGTTAGAGGATAATAGATTCACCGTAGCCTTACCATTAAAACAACCTTTAGATGAGATTACTCTTGGAGATTCATTCTCTGCTGCCTTGCAGCGTTTCTATAATCTTGAACGTAGATTGTCAAAGGATAGCAAGTTGCATCAGGTATATAAAGATTTCATTAATGAGTACATTGCATTAGGTCATGCTGAACCTTTTCTACCCCACCATCCTGTATTCAATGAGAACAGTCCAACTACAAAAATGAGAGCAGTTTTTGGTGGAAGCTTACAAACAAAACAAAAAATAAGCTTAAATGATATTTTACTAAATGGACCTGTTGTTCAAAATGAGCTTTTTGATATACTCATATTATTTCGATTGCCACAGTACATACTGCTTTGCGATATAAAGCAGATGTTTAGGCAAATATTAATACACCCTCCATACAGGGTGTTACAAAATATTCTTTGGAGAGAAACATTAAATGATGCGGTGTCTTGTTTACAATTAAAAACAGTCACCTATGGGCTTAAAAGCTCTTCGTATCTTGCCACAAGATGTCTCATAGAATTAGCTGAGCGATTCAAAGATAAATATAGCTTAGCTTCTTCAGTTTTAAAGTCTCAAGGCTATGTTGATGACATTATTACTGGTCATGATAATATTAACACTCTTCTAGAAATCAAGAAACAGCTGGTAGAATTGCTAAGCCTGGGAGGCTTCCAGTTACATAAATGGGGTTCCAATAATTTTAGAGTGATGGAAAATATATCTTCACAAGAATTACCCATAAATGATGTCGATATGAGCAAGGATGATAATTTTATTAAAACTTTAGGCTTGCGCTACAATGTAAAGTCAGATAATCTTTATATTAGTTGTTCTGAAACTGAGATTCAAGATGAATATACAAAAAGACAGGCACTGTCATTTATATCAAAGATCTTTGACCCTCTTGGTTTAGGAGGACCTGTTGTAATGTGTGCAAAGCTTCTTATGCAAAGTATATACCTTTCAAAAGTGTTGTGGGATGAGAGGCTTCCAAGGGATCTCAATGAACAATGGTTAAAATTTGCAAAAGGTCTTATTGAAATGGCATCCATTCAAACGAAAAGGCATATTGATGTACAAGGTGCAAGGCAGGTAGAGTTAGTGGGATTTGCTGATGCTTCTAATAAAGCATATGGATGCTGTCTTTACATCAGAGCTATCCAAGTTGATGGTACAGTCAATGTAAACTTATTATGTTCAAAATCAAGAGCAAATTCGACTAACAATGAACTGTCTACACCTCGCAAAGAGCTGAATAGCGCTTTATTGTTATCATTGTTAGCAAAAAGAGTTTATGATACTTTAAAAATAAAATGTAATGACTTAAAGGTATACCTATATCTTGATTCGCAGATTGTTTTGGCGTGGCTGAACATTGAACCAGTAAAATTAATGTCATATGTGGCAAATAGGGTAATTAAAATTAAGAATCTTGTACAAGATTGGCCCTGGTTCTATGTCCGCAGCGCTGACAATCCTGCAGATTGTTTATCAAAAGGTATGGAGCCTCAAGCTTTGCAAAATAATAATTTATGGTGGCATGGTCCACAGTTTTTAGCAAAAACGCATTTTGTACATGAAACTGCAAAGCATGAAACGCCAAACCTGCAAAAGCTGCCTGAATTAAAAAAGCAATGCCAATTGTTATGTATAGATAAATTAATGTAGGTAGTTTGAGATTGTAATTGATAAATACCCTACAAGTTAATAAAGTTAGTTGGTCAATTGAAAAATCATGAATAAATTCAGATCTGCTGATTATTAGTGCTTTTAATTATTAAATCCACATGAAGACATAATATTGGCGACGAGAAAATTTACCATGACGGCCGCAAACATAACAAGTCTGGTTTTACCCGGAAAATTCGACCCAAATAAAGATATATGGGAGAATTATCGCGAGCAACTGTACTTCGCGTTGGAGGCGGCTGGTACCATAGAAAGCGTGCAGAAACGAGCCCTGTTCTTGTCTCAATGTGGTAAAGAAGCCTATGCATTGATAGTGTCGTTGTTAGCACCACATAAACCCAGTGCAGTGTCATTTGAAGAGATTATCCGAATACTCAACAAGTTCTTTATTCCGACGCCGCACCCGATACTAGAAGTTGAAAAATTCTACAAGCGGACACAAAAGGAAAACGAATCTATCACAAAGTTCATCGCAGCGCTACATGAGATAAGTTCTCATTGTGACTTTCACGACATGAAGCGGCGAATTGTTGAGCAAATAATTTTGGGGGTGAGAGATATCAATTTGAAAAAAGAACTCCTGAAAATTAAGTTGGATAGCCTAACATATGAAATAGTGGTACAACAAGCCCTGAATTTTGAAACAATTCAAATTGGAATGCATGATTCGAGAAGAAGCCATTGTGATGTCACACAAAAACAAGATGCTGCATCTACGAGTGGTGCTAGTGTCAGGTGTGAGCCTATGGAAATAAATGCAATTGACAACTCAAAACGGTGCATACATTGTGCTAAAAATCACGGTGATGCAAAGTGCAGGTTTCAGAATGCAACTTGTTATAACTGTCACAAAAAAGGACATACAAAGGCGGCCTGCAAGAAGAATGTAACAAAAGCAAACATAAACAAATGCAGTGAATGTTCGTCAGCGTCAGAAAGCAACGAAAAATGTGAGGACAGTTTCGGCCTGCAGGATCGGCGAGTCAATGGAGTTCATGTAGACAGCGCTGGCAAGAGTACTGAACCGATAATGGTGGAAGTAAAAATGAACGGGGTGCCTCTGAAAATGGAAGTGGACTCTGGTTCAGCTCGTTCAATTATTCCACATAGTGTCTATGAACAATTCCCACTAATGTTCCCTGAGCAGCTGTCACCGTTCAGCAAAAAGTTGGTGACATGGACTAATAATGAACTAAAAATAAAAGGCCAAACTGTGGTTAAGGTGGAGTTCGGCAACAGAAGTGTAGAGCTTCCTGTAATAGTGAGTTGTGGAAAAGGACCCCCGCTACTTGGGCGGACGTGGTTTGAACCATTAGGAATATCTATAGAAGGCGTTACAATCAATTCCATTGAAGAAAATGATGTTATTGCAAAGTTTCCAGAGTTATTCAAGGACAAATTGGACCAATATAAGGGACCGCCAGTACACATCGAATGTAAGGAAGGCGTCACACCAGTGTTTTTGAGAGCTCGTGCAGTGCCATTTCCATTAAGAGAACAGGTCAATAAAGAATTGAACCGAATGGTTGAAGATGGTATTCTGACTCCTGTCAAGCACTCGCGCTGGGCCACACCTCTTACAATAGTTCCTAAACCAGACGGATCCCTGAGGTTATGTGGAGATTACCGGAAAACCGTAAATGCTGCATGTTTGGTAGACAGTTACCCATTGCCAACATCAAACGAAGCATTTTTCCAGCTGTCTGGGGGTAAGTGGTTTACAAAAATTGACCTAAAACATGCTTACAATCAGTTAAAAGTGGATGAGTCTACCGCTGAACTATTAACACTAAATACACCCCTTGGTCTAATGAGAATGAACCGGCTTGCCTATGGAGTTAACGCAGCCACAGCAATTTTTCAAAGATTAATAACTGCTGTATTAGCTGGAATCGATGGAGTAGCATGCCTGCTTGACGATATAGCTATATGTGGGTACTCACTCAAGCAGCACAATGATAGAGTAGAAGAAGTACTAAGAAGGCTGAATGACATTGGTTTGAAAGTTAATAAAAACAAATGCACATTCACAACAACTAAAGTTAAATTTTTGGGATTTGAAATAGACGCAGAAGGTGTTCATCCAGCACAAGACAAAATACAGGAAATAGCGAACAAACCCCCACCAAAAGATAAGCGTTCATTGAAGGCTTTTCTAGGCCTGTACAATTTCTATGAAAGATTCCTAAAAGAAAAGGCTTTAGTGTTGGAACCATTGTATAGATTGCTGAAAGATGATGTTACCTGGCAATGGGGAGAGAAGCAGCAGGCAGCCTTTGATAAAGCTAAGGGACTTTTAACATCTGATGTGACACTAACACATTATAGTCTTGAGAAGGAGCTACATATGATATGTGATGCTAGTGAATATGGTGTTGGTGTAGTGTTGGTACACAAAATGGAAGATGGTACTGAAAAACCCATAATAATGAGTTCCAGAACAATGCAGCCACATGAACGTCGATATGCTCAATTAGACAAGGAGGCCCTGGCTATAATGTTTGGTTTAAAAAAGTTTCGCCAATACTTAATGGGTCGCAAGTTCGTAATATTCACTGATCATAAGCCTTTATTAGGAATATTTGGACGAGGCAAAGCGATTCCTGAACTAATATCATCTAGAATGTTACGCTGGGCGCTTACAATGAACACATTTGATTACGAATTGAAATATCGCCCTGGAAGTCAAATGGGGGATGCCGATAGCTTAAGCAGGTGGCCAACACCAAGTATGGAACAGGATAAGGAACAAGAAGATGTTATGCTAATAGAGCAAATGGATATAGACATTCGTCCAGACATAATTGCAAAGGAAACAGAAAGAGATGTAATACTAAAGAAAGTAAAGTTTTTCTTGTTGAATGGTTGGCCCCAGCATGTTGACACACCAGAACTGCTACCCTACTATAGAAGAAGAGAATACATGTCACTTAATAAAGATTGCATAATTTGGTCTAACAGAGTGGTCATACCGACAAAACTACAAGAGAGTGTGTTAAAAGCTTTACATCAAGGGCATAGTGGCATGGTCCAAACTAAGATGTTAGCCAGAGGATATCTTTGGTATCCATCACTAGACAGTGACATAGAAAAAATTGTAGCCGATTGTGAAACATGTCAAATGGGTAGAAATAACCCAGCTGTAACCGAACATGAATGGAAAGCCGAAACCAGACCATGGTCTCGTGTGCACATTGATTTTATGGGCCCCTATATGGGAAAGACATTTTTAATCATGGTTGACTCATATAGTAAATGGCCAATCATTGAAATGGTGCCATCAATGGCTAGTAAAACAGTGATTGAGGTTTTAAAGAAAGCAATTGCAGATAACGGTCTGCCAGACATCATCGTCTCAGATAATGGACTAGCCTTCACATCAAGCGAATGCCAAGAGTTCTTCAAGAGAAATCGCATAAAACATATCACTGGTGCACCTTATCATCCCTCCACAAATGGTCAAGCCGAGCGTACCATCCAAACTATAAAGGCTAAATTAAATAAACTATCTCCCTTGCCTTGGTCAGACCGAGTAGCTAAAGTACTATTTCACATGCGTACTGTACCAAGCACTGTAACTGGAAAAACACCGGCAGAATTGTTGAATGGTCGTAAATTCAAAACGATAATTTCTTCTATGCACCCAGATACAAACAATAAAGCTGATGAGGAAGGAAGGAAAGAGGAAACACAAAAGAAAAAAAGCTTTAATGTTGGAGATTATGTTTTAATGAGACTCTATAATGTTGATAAGAAGTGGCAAAGAGGAATGATAACAAACAAGCAGGAACCAGCGATATATGAGGTAGAAGTTGAAGGTGGTGTCAGACACCGGAGACATGTTGATCAGTTGATTAGGACCAGATCACCACACGCAACAGCCACTCCTAGAAATGACAATGATGATGATATTGATGATACAGAATATGATGATGTGATTATACCACCACCAGAGGAATGGAATGAAATAATAGGATGTTAAACTCATGAAAATTTAGTAGCAATAATCATTAGAACTTTTTTGGTTAATTTTATAATGGTGTTAAAATCATCTTAGAAGTGTTCAGACTTAGTTATTTTGTTTTGTTATGTTAGATCATAATAACAGTGATGATATATATGTATCTTATAGAGGAGGTGTTATGTATAGATAAATTAATGTAGGTAGTTTGAGATTGTAATTGATAAATACCCTACAAGTTAATAAAGTTAGTTGGTCAATTGAAAAATCATGAATAAATTCAGATCTGCTGATTATTAGTGCTTTTAATTATTAAATCCACATGAAGACATAATACCAATATAATGTAAATTGTTATGAAACTTGTAATGCTGCAACTCTTCCTATAGAAGAGCCTGACTTATTCAGTAAATATTCTGATATCAGTAAATTAAAAGGGATTGTAGCTTATGTGATGCGATTTGCCATTAACTCTCAGATGAAAACCAAAGCTGAAAGGCGCTCAGGTGAACTGCAGGCTGATGAATTAAATAATGCCTTGCTTAAGATAGTCAAGTGTGATCAACAAAGGCATTATGCTTCTGAAATAGCTTGTTTAAATTCAAATAAACCAATCAAAGGGCCCCTTGCATCGTTAAATCCATTCCTGGATAAGTGTGGCATACTGAGAGTAACTGGTAGACTGCAACACTCGCAGCTTTCATATGAACAGAAGCATCCAATAATATTGGTTAAAGCTTCTCATATAACTAAGCTTATCATATGGAAAGAACATGAAAATTTGTTACACGCTGGTCCAAAGCTACTGCTGTCCTCTATCAATCAGAGATTTTGGCTGATTAATGCTGTTAGTCAAATAAAGCATGTAATTCATAAATGTTTAAAATGTTTTAGATTGAAGGCGAAAGCCGCATCACAATTGATGGGTTCTCTGCCAGCACAGAGGGTGAGGGTGTCCAGACCATTTGAGAAAGTAGGGATAGATTATGCCGGTTACTTTAATATAAAGCTTGCCAGAGTAAGAAAACCGTTAATATTAAAAGCTTATATTTTAATTTTTGTATGCTTTGTAACTAAGGCGATCCATGTCGAGCTTGCTTCTGATTTGACTACTGCAACGTTTTTAAACTGTTTCAAAAGATTCATAGCGCAAAGAAATAAGCCATCTCAAGTGTTCTGTGACAATGCTGCCACTTTCAAATGTGCAAATTCTCAGTTACATGAGTTATACAAACTACAGTCTTCCACATCTCACCAAAATACAGTGACAAGGTTTTCTGCTGATCAAGGGATATCATTCCACTTTATACCTGCTTATAGCCCTGTCTTTGGTGGCCTGTGGGAGGCAGGTGTGCGTAGCGTTAAGTATCATCTAAAAAGAGTAGTAGGCAATACTGTACTCACATATGAAGAATTCAATACTGTAATCATTCAGATAGAAGGTATTCTAAATGCAAGGCCATTAACACCAATGTCAACGGACCCGACAGACATGTCTTATCTAACTCCTAGTCATTTTTTGACAGGAGCACCTATTACTTGTTACCCTGAGCCAGACCTCACTAGCATTCCAACCAATAGGCTGAGTTTTTGGAAACAGTGTTCTCAATTGCAACAACATTTTTTCAAGCAGTGGCATAAATCTTACTTGAGTATGCTACAAAATAGGCCTAAGTGGAAAACAGAAACTCCTAATATAGAGGAAGGAATGTTGGTGATAATGAAAGATCAAAATACCATAAGCCCCTTTGTTTGGCCCACTGGTAGAATAATAAAATTATATCCTGGAAAAGATGGTAGAGTCCGAGCATTTGATGTAAAAATGTCTAATGGTAATGTAGTGCGCACTAGCATTACAAAAGTATGTATTTTGCCTATCAATGAATAGTCTTAAGATTAGGTTAATTATAAATATGTTTGCTCTACATATTTGTGTTAATTACATAAGAGCTTTTCACAGCTTTTGCTCATAAAGCTCACTAGTTTTGTTATTATAATAGTAATGTAAGAAGGTAACTAATGAGTATGTACTTGAATAGTTACTCACTGTCATATTAATTAAATTAGTTAAGTGCTAAGTCAAACTGATACTGTGTTCAGATAGAAAATGTTGTTTCCTTTTTGTTGCCTGCTCAACCTCTGTACTTTGTACAGATGGAAGTAACCTACCTTGTTATGTAAAATAATAATAATACATAATATAAAAAAAAAGAAAACAGCATAGTAATAGCTTGTTTAGACAGTAAGTACTATAGAAATAGATTAGATTAGTGTTAAAAAATTAAATACTTAAGAATAAGTTAGTAAAATAGAATAGGGTTTCTAATTAAAATAAAACAAAGGTAAATATTTTGAAAACTAATTATATTACTTAACCTAATTAAAAATAAAATTGTAAAATGTAAAACTAGAGATACCTAATATTGGTTCTTGTAATAAAATATATTTTGAGATTTTTGGCCAGTCGGCCCCCCAATATGTTCGAATCTCACAAAGATCAATGACACTTGTCAATTTTGACGCTGTCACTTGTGGTATTCCTCAAGTGACAGATCTCAAATAGAAAGAGACCTATGAGCTGTCGCCATCGGCAGACGTGTAAAACTAGTAATCCATAATTTACTTGTGTTATTATAAATCTAGTAGCCATAAGCAATTGTTATGTGCTTCAAGTGATAAAATACAGTCCACTTCAAATACCTATTTTATGTGCATTATTTCACCGACCAGAACCGCACAACAAGGAATAGTTGATTGGGCTCATAATAACCCAGGTAATTTAAACTCTGATAACCTTTTCGATAAGTTTACTGAAAACTTTAGCAAATCGTCACCGTCTTGCAAGTTATCTGAACAGGCGTTGCAAATTGTTTGCGAAAAAAAGGGCCGAATATAAAGAAATAAGACGTCAAAAGTTGATATCTGGAATTCTTTTTATTCTTGTTAAAGACCATAGTGTTTTAGGTGACTTAAAATAATTTTGGTCCTTTGTTTTTTTTTTTGTATTGTTAAAAGATAAACATTAGTTTTTTATTTTTCAATTTTAGTTCTAAATTAAAATAGATTTTTTTTTTAATATTTACTTCTATGATTAATTTTTATTACCAAAACGTTCGAGGTTTGAGAACAAAAACCATAGAATTTTTCAATAACACAGTTTGTAATGACTATGACGTTGTTATATTAAGTGAAACCTGGTTAAACAGCAGCGTCTTTGATTCCGAGCTTTTTGATAATCAATATGCCATCCACAGACGTGATAGGGAAACCAGTGGTTTCCATAGCCACAAAAATGGAGGAGGTGTGCTCATCGCTGTATCTAAGCGTTTTAATTCCAGGCGTCTGCACAATCTGGAGTCCAAATGTGAGGACCTTTGGATTCAAGTAGAATGTCCTAATCCTAGAGGCCATGCTGAGCGGTTATATATCTGCGCTGTATACCTTCCACCCCCTATTCAGAAGCACATTCTAGATGAATTTATTTCCAATGCAAATCGAGCTATGGAACATGTCAAGACGGATAATATAATGTTCGTCGGTGATTTTAACCTTGGTTCAATAGACTGGAATTTCTCAAACACTGACTCTTTGATCAACACCCCAAGCAGCAGTAATTATGTCTCCATGCTTCTTGACTTTTGTATGCTGAATGATATTAAACAATATAATAGCATTAAAAATATAAAAGGTAGCATCCTTGACTTGGTTCTGAGTAATACACAGGTTTCCAATCTCAGCGTTAGTGACGATCCTTTATCTGGTATTGATGAATATCACCCGCCTATAAAATTTACCGTAGCCTTTGACAATAACAGCGGGCTTAACTCTTGCAACGTTAGTCATTATTGTTTTTTTAAAGCGGATTATACAAAAATCATACACGATCTTGATAATATTGATTGGGACGAAGCGTTTGTGAATTGCGTTACGGTTGATGAAATGGTCTCCATATTTTACAGTTTCGTTCACGCTGCAATCACTAAACATGTTCCAAAATCAAAGCGTAAATCTCGAAAATATCCGAATTGGTTTTCTTTCGATCTGATTAGATTCCTGCGGGACAAGCTTAAGTTTCGCAATAAGCTTCATAAATTTAATAATAATCCTATGGATAAACTATCTTTTGAGTTAGCCAAGACACGATCTGAGGACTTAATGTCAATTTGCTACCACAAATACATTTCTAGTTTAGAACAAAACTTACGTTCTAATCCTAAGCTTTTCTGGTCGTACGTAAAGTGTAAAAGAAAGGTGCACTGATGGGGTAGATATCTGTAATCTGTTTGCTCAAAATTTTATGTCTAATCATTCCAATGACAACTCTTCCGACCCGATCTCAGACGCAAGCAATGTTGCCATGTTAACAAATCAATACATGGCACTGATTAAATTTAGAAATGATCAAGTTTTAAAAGTGCTAAAAAGACTTGACTTGTATAAGAGTGCCGGTTCGGATGGAATTCCGTCTGTTTTTGTGTCCAAAACGGCCTCGGCCTTAGCGAAACCTCTGTGCCTTATTTTTAACAAATCGTTAAGAACAGGTATTTACCCTTCCGAATGGAAAGTTGCTTTAGTAGTTCCCATTTTTAAAAATGGACAAAAAGACCTGGTTATGAATTACAGACCAATATCCATCCTCCCAATCTTTGCAAAAATATTCGAACAGTTGCTATGCCCTTTACTCTCTTGGCACCTGAAACAGCTAATGAATTCTTCTCAGCATGGTTTCATGAAAGCGAGATCCACCACGACCAATCTCACTACGTTTATTAATAGAGTTTCGTTGGAACTTGATAACCGCTCGTGTGTGGATGCGATATATACTGACTTCAGCAAGGCATTTGATAAGGTCAACCACAAACTGCTAATCCGTAAACTGTCAGATCATGGAATAGCGGAACCCTTGCTTACTTGGTGTAGGTCTTACCTTTCGGATCGCAAGTCTAAGGTGGTGGTCAATGGCTATTCTTCTGATCCCTATCCCGTAACTTCTGGGGTCCCGCAAGGGTCACACTTGGGTCCCATGCTTTTCAATGTTTTCATTAATGACATTGGTACCTGTTTCCATCACTCTCATTATTATTTGTTTGCAGATGATCTTAAGTTTTTTAGAGTTGTTGAAGACTCTATGGGAGCTAATCTCTTACAAGAGGATATTAATCGTTTGGCATCGTGGTGTAAGTATAATGGAATGCATCTAAATGCTGCTAAATGTTGTTTCTTGCGCTTGTCCAGAAAGAAAATTCAGTATGATTCACATTATACAGTAAATTCGATCCCCTTGGAAAAAGTGAGCGTTACTAAAGATCTGGGAGTACTAATTGACAGTAAATTACAATTCAGCGCTCATATAGATAGCATTTGTTCCAAAGGCTTTAGAAATCTTGGATTCATTCTACGTAATTGTAAAGATTTTAAATCGACAGAGACTAAAATCCTACTCTATAATTCTTTCGTCCGTAGCGGGCTGGAATATTGCTGTGCTGCTTGGAACCCTTTTTACGATGTTTACGTAAAAAGACTGGAACGGGTTCAAAAACGATTCTTATGGCACCTAACCTACTCTGTGTGTTTGGGTAAAGTCTTAATTAGTTATAAAGAGAGATTGACTCATTTTAAATTGTCTTCACTTGCGGATCGACGACGTATGCTGGAACTGGTTTTTCTTTATAAACTTACAAACGGAACCACGGATACAACAGAACTGTTGTCTCAAATCAATATTTCTGCACCGTCACGGATTCCTCGGGTATCCAGATTCAATCTCCTTTGCACCAGCCAATCCAAAACTAACCTGGGCCTTAATGTGTGGTGACACAGTGCTTACATGCAAAAAGCCTGCATCAACACATTTAGCGAAGCGACGCCAGTCGTCCCTCCGCCTCCCTTGAGAGTCCGCGTGCCCAGTGTTGGCCACGAAATTAAGAAATATTGTAACTAGTAATGTACTTGGAATTAGAAATAAAATTAGATTCAGTGAAATAAACATTTATTATTACAAAGTCCTCACACACCATACACGCAAGATTAGATGACTAGTATCAGCGCTCACAATTAATATTGGCGTCTGCTCTTTGATACCGAAAGGTGAGTAAGCGCAAAAGTGGTGACCCCGACGTTTGGTGTGTGGGGAAAAGTGAAGTGAAAAACTTTTTGTGTGGGGACGGCTCATTTTAAGGATCTCAGGGGAGGACGTCATAAATCGCGCATAGTAAGCGATATATATCTTTATCGGTTTCACAATGTCGACTGAAGAACGTGAACAACCTGTCAACACGATAGCGGTATCAGCGAGAATTCCTGATTTTTGGAGTGATGTACCAAAATTATGATTTATACAAACGGAAGCAGTACTACAGCCACAGCATTTGTCAGACGAAGCGAAATACCACATGGTCATTGCCAAACTTGGAAAGGAGGTCATACAACAGGTGACCGACATATTAATCGACCCACCAAAAATAGGAAAGTATGAGGCGTTGAAAACCAGACTTCTGGAAATTTATGAGGAATCAGAAGGAAGACAAATTCAGAAATTGGTTGGCGAAATAGAGCTGGGGGACCAAAAACCCTCCCAGCTACTAAGAAGAATGCGAGAGTTGGCTCGCGGAAAAGTTTCGAACGAGACCCTCACCATCTTGTGGCAGAACCATCTGCCAACGACGGTCAGAGGAGTTTTGGCAGTGGCGGACAGCAAGGACCTGAATACTCTCGCTTCGATCGCCGATAAGGTCAGCGAGACGGTTGTACCGGTCCATGCGATCGGCCGTGTGGACCGGCCATTAGAAGTGAACGAGTTGGTCGCACAAATACAGACTTTGGGTGAGCGCATCAAGAACTTAGAAACCAACCGTTCAAGGTCGCGTTTCCGAAATCATGATCGCCGAGGTGGAAATCGATCGTTTTCGAGAGGACGCAGTACAAGTCAGCGTCGAAAACCGTCAGATCCGGACTGGTTGTGTACGTATCATTTCCGTTATAAGCACCGTGCTGAAAAATGCATAGAGCCGTGCGCCTGGAAAAAACGGAATGATAAGCCGGAAAACTAGGAGCGGTGCAGGCAGCGGCGGAGGTCTGCATTCCAGGTACCAACTACCGCCTCTGTGTGACGGACGTAAAAACAGGTTTACGATTCCTGGTAGACAGTGGCGCGAACGTTTCGGTTTTTCCGCGTAGTTTAATTCATAAAAACAATAGAATCAGTGATAGTGAAAACGGACAATACAAACTATATGCGGCAAACGGCACAGTGATAGAGACATATGGATGCAAAATGTTAGAATTGGACCTTAAATTACGACGTTGTTTTCGCTGGATGTTTATTATCGCGGATGTGAAACAACCAATTATCGGTGCAGACTTTCTAGTGAACTATAAGTTGTTAATTGATTTAAGTGGTCGTAAATTAGTTGATCAAGTTACGAACTTAAATGTGTTAGCCAGTATTTCAGACTCGAACGAACCCACCCTTAAGACGGTGGAGGATAAGCACCCGTATTACGATTTGTTACTGAAGTACCCTGATCTTACCAAACCTTTTTCATTTAAGGACACCCCTAAGCATAGCGTGCGTCATCATATCGAGACCCAGGGGGCACCGGTGCATGCTCGTGCACGCCCGCTGCCGCCGGACAGGTATGTAAAAGCTAAGGACGAGTTTAAGCTAATGCAGGAGCTAGGAATTTGTCGGCCTAGCAAAAGTGAGTGGGCTAGTCCATTGCATATTGTGCCGAAAAAGGATGGCAAGATTAGGCCGTGTGGCGATTATAGGAGACTAAACTCGATAACGAAACCGGATAGGTATCCGGTACCGCGACTGCAGGACTTTACATACGTGCTCGCGGGAAAGAAAGTGTACTCTAAGTTAGATATCAATAGAGCTTATAACTGCATCCCGGTTGAGACGTCAGATATTGAGAAAACGGCAGTCATTACTCCGTTCGGATTATATGAATTTTTGAGAATGCCTTATGGACTTCGTAATGCGAGTCAAACTTTTCAGAGATTTATGAACCACAGTGTACTACAGGGCTTAGATTTCTTGTTTAATTTCATTGATGACGTAATAATTGCCAGTGATGACGTCATATCCCACAGAGAGCACTTAGAGGAAGTTTTCAAACGTTTCGATAAATTTGGTATAACGATTAACATCTCCAAATGTTGTTTTGGACAGGAAAGGTTAGAATTTCTAGGCTATGAAGTTTCCACAGAGGGCATCAGGCCTTTGGAGGACAAAATTAAGTCCATCGTGGACTACCCGAAGCCTACTACGGTGGAAGAACTACGGAGGTACCTAGGTATGTTGAATTTTTATAGATCTCATTTGCCTAATGCAGCAGAACACCAAGCGGAGATGAACAAGTTTTTACATAACGCCAAGCGTAAAGATAAGACCAAGCTCGTGTGGAACGAGAAGGCAGAGCAAGAGTTCGCAAACAGCAAGGTAAGTTTGCAAAATGCAACTTTATTGTCACACCCGTCATCAGGCACTCCATTGGCGCTGATGACCGATGCATCTGACAGCAGTGTTGGTGCTGTCCTACAACAAAGGGAAGGTAATTCTTTCAGACCCTTAGGTTTTTTCTCAAGGAGACTAACGGAAGCTCAGAGAAAATATAGTACTTACGATAGAGAATTATTAGCTATTTATTTGGCAATTATTCATTTTCGTAATTTAGTAGAAGGTCGCGATCTCATAGTGTATACGGACCATAAGCCACTTACTCATGCGTTTAGTAAGATGAGTAGTGAGAAAGAGACACCTCGTAGGGTCAGGCAGATCATGTTATATGAAATAAAATTATCATGATCATGAAATAAAATTAGATTCAGTGAAATAAACATTTATTATTACAAAGTCCTCACACACCATACACGCAAGATTAGATGACTAGTATCAGCGCTCACAATTAATATTGGCGTCTGCTCTTTGATACCGAAAGGTGAGTAAGCGCCAAAAATGCACCCTTAAACAGAATGGTACGAGAATTTAACAATATCTCTAAAACAACAGACATTGACTTATTCGCGGATGGTGTTTGTAGGTTTAAAAAGAAATTATTATCATAGTTATTTTAGTAATTAATTTTAATATGTTCCAATTTTTTTTTATTTTTGCCATTGTTCTCTCTTTTTCAAACTATAAGTTTATGTCACATTTTTTTAATAGATATTTACTTAAACTGCTAATTTCTGGGATGTAGTCTACACCTATAATTATAATAGCATTAGAAAAGAATTTTTGAACGATTTTTATTGCTTGTAATAATGTATATTGTGTTGGTGTTCTTCTTAATAAATAAATTAAATTAATTCCGATAATAATATTCAAGCTGCCGTTTCCAACATACCGCCAAGCGAGGAATTTTTGTTTGATAAAACCAAATTTTTGTCATTGATTCAGTCCCTCGGAGGGCCCCATTTCTTGCTAGCACAGCCACAAACCCAAGACAAGCCAAGCCTTAAAAGGAAACTAAATGATGCAACACCATCTACATCTAGATCTCATTCTCAAACTCGGCACAAAAATTATAATCACAACCAGCCAAATAACAAAATTCAAACAGATGGCAAGTACTGGGTGCCACAACATTCTTAATGGCGACAATATCTGGTTCCCGAATACCACTATTTAGAAACCCCCTCTGATCAGACCTTCAAAAAAGGTCATGAAACAATATGCCCCAAACGGATTGGGTCTGTTGGTGTCTTTGTCGTTTGTTATGTTCTGTTAAAGGCGGCATCAGTTTTGGTCTGTGATTCGGGTAGACGGATGTTGCAGAGACCTGCTGTTAGAGTAATTTATTTTAACTTTCATAAGTGCTCCTTGGGGGCCTATTTGAATAAGGAAATTTGAATTTGAATGTCCGCAATGTCTAGGGACATTGATTGACAGTGATTCGCGACCTCTTAACTCAACAAGTACTGTAAACAGTAATAAAAAAAAGAAAAAAAAAGAAACGCCCAGTTTTATTAAAATCCAAGGTTTTTCTGCGGAAGAAAAACGACGGATCAATGCGGCCAATATTCGATACTCGAGAGTTAAACAATTTCATAAAGACGAAAGGTTTTCAACTGATTTCTCACACCTCGGTACCAGACTTTATCCAACGCGGAGATTGGATGATAAAACTGGACTTTCGCAAGCGTATTTTCACGTCCCTATGGCAAGAGCTCATCGGACCTACTTGAAAATCAGTTACCAAGCCATTTATATCAAATGACATGCTTGCCTTTCGGCCTGACTTCAGCGCCGCTCCTTTTCTCATCCATAACACGCTAGGTCGCGGCGACCTTTCGTGCTAAGGGATGTCGAGTGCTAGTCTACCTAGACGACTACCTCTTGGTTCACCAAGACAAATCCAAGCTATGTCTTCAAGCTGCGGAAGCTGTGAAGCTCTTGGAATATCTAGGCTGGCAAGTCAACTTTCAAAACTCAGTTTGACACCGACGTGGGATTTGGAATACTTGGGAATTCGTTGGCAAATAGTGTCAAATACAATCTCTTTACCGGAGGAAAAAATAGACAGTCTCAGAAACACCTTAGAGCAAATAGTACAACGATGGAACACCAATCTGCGTCAACCACAAAGTCTACTGGGTCAGTTGAACTTTGCCAATTTTGTCATACCACGGGGTCAATTTTGTCATACATTACCGAAACATACAAATATTCTTGCGAAGGCTTAACAAAAAATCGACCCCGTCACAGACAACCCATTCCTCAACTTGTGCAAGACGAGATGATTTGGTGGCGCGGAGCCACACATCAAACATCCCCAGCACACAAGAAACCTACCACTCATTTCTTAACAACGGATGTTTCGGATACGGGTTGGGGTGCCCAGTTAGAGGGATATTAATGTCAGATGTTTGGTCAGACCAGCAGATGAACTGGCATAGCAAAAAAGGCGCTGTTTTCAATTATAGCAGCCATCTTAAAGAACTTCAAGGTGTTGAAAAACTAGCATGTATTAATTCAGTCCGACAACCGGACCCTAATTGCATACATCGGGAAAGAAGGAGGCACAAAATCGTTAGCGCTACTGGCCTTAACATTCCAACTGCTTAACTAAGCCGACAAGTTCAAAATAGACCTGTCAGCACAATATCTCCCGGGGAGATACAACAACAAAGCAGTCAGGCTTTCGCGGAGAAAACAGCCAGCGGAATGGCATCTTTTGCCCCATGCGACATCGAAAGTATTTCAAATGCGGGGTCGTCCCGAGATAGACCTCTTCGCATCCCAAAAAAGAGCTGTCGTAAGAAATTACGTATTAATAGACTGCAGAGATCGATTAACAAACTTTATAGATGCGTTCAGCAGGCCGTGGAGGTTTCGACTAGCAGGGGTGTTCCCGCCTCCCAACCTTCTACCCATAGTATTGGCACACTTAAACAGTGCCTCGGGAACTTACTTGTTAGTGGCGCCAGATTGGCCGAAAGTGTTCTGGCTGTAAGATCTCAGGTCTCGAGCACTAGATCACCCACACGAAATCCAGGATCTTTCGAAGACTCTAATAGACCTGACAATATCCTCTGCAAGACCTCTGACCTCCACTGCAAGTACAAACATTAACCATGAAAGTTTGGACGATTGGGGATGGGGTGCATAAATAAGAGCGGTCGACAGAAGAGAAGTTTTATTAAAGAATAGCTGGCGCCAGTCCACTTTATCAATGTACTTACTGGCAATTAGAAGATGGCGCGCATGGTGCACCATTTCCGAAGTCGACGCGGGATCTCCACAACCCACCGATATAGCAATATTTTTACTTCTCCTGTTTCTAAAAGAAAAATTATCCTTAAAATAGTTTTAGACTGGTTTGCATCTAATTTGCCCAAAGACTCACTTTTTTAATTAGCTCGAATAACAGAAACGGTGCTGTTACTGGCTTTGGGGCACAGAGTCCATGACCTAACATTAATCAAAGTTTCCAATGACAGCTTTTTCGATAACGGGGAAAATATTTTTCTTATACCAGCTTTCGGTTCCAAAACAGACACTCATTCCAACCATAATTCCGCATGGATGGTCTCAAAGCATGAAAATAAAAAGATAGGTATGCCACATTGCCAACATTGGTTAGGATGCTAGTTGAAAAAAAAAAAAAAAAAATATCATGCCAAGGTCAGAAACTCAGTTGACCAATGTCTTTGTTACTTTATGTGGTGATACAAAAGCGGCATCGCGTACTGTCATTGGAAACTGGTTTCGTACAGTTCTACGAGAGAGTGGCATCAATGCATCTCCAGAAAGTTGCAGATCAGCAGTAGCCTCTTTGAGATGGATTGATAATCAACCAATTGACGACATACTTTCGCGAGGTAACTGGAAATCATCCAGAACTTTTTATAATCATTACTGCCGAATGATAGTTCCTAAGATCACCATCATTCTTTTTTCAAAACATTTTGCCCATCTTGATTTAAATGTCTTTTTCTTTAAAACTTTGTTAATTATTTCGTTAACATAGAAGATATGCATTGTGTTTTCTCAATTTAATTATTTTAATAGTGCTATAAAACTATGTTCATTATTATAATAGTGGTTTCCTTATACGCTTTAACTTTACTCATCATAGCGTTGTGCTTAATCATTTCACCAGCAGATAACAAACACGTCTTCATAGACAATGCTGTATGTTTTCCGGAGGCACATCAATATTACGGTTTTACATAACAATAAAACCGATATTATGTGCCGAGAGGGAAAACATACAGCATTGCAGGAAGTCCTTCCTGGTGAAGACTATGAAATTCAAAAATGGCTGCGCTCCTTGCGCAACTTGCTGGCGACACCTGGCGGCGAAACCTAGAACTACATATAGTTGTATGTGGAAAGACATAGACTATGGAGTTTAAGGCTAAGTACACACAGCTTCTTCATAGACAATGCTGTATGTTTTCCCTCTCGGCACATAATATCGGTTTTATTGTTATGTAAAACCGTAATATTAAATAGGAATTGACATCTATGATCAGTAAAATGATTTGTGACTTTTCAGGCACAAAATATTCCTATTTATTATTAATTTACAAAGCTAAACATGAACACTAAACACTGACATACTCCTCCACTGCACTAAGATTCCCTATGTCAAGAGTGACACGCAAGACAAACATACAAAGCCCTAGAACAAACTTCAAACAGCCAGGAATCGAACCCTTCGATTCGCTTCGTTCTACCACAATTTCGTAACTAACGAAATTGTCAAACAAAAGTATTTCATAAAAAAAAATCCCCTTTTACATCAATTGAAATCAAAGTTTACGTGGCCAACAAACATATTCTGTTTTCAATGGCCCACTCATTCCCGCAAAACATGAATACGGATTACTGGTGTGTATGTAGCAAATAAAACCACCGTCTTGCTCCGTAGCTAGTTTATTACTGGTTAGGTACCCTCACACACACAGCGAACATTATAGATAGGTATATCTAAAGGTATGCATACAGCTCATCCCTCCAACATTAATTTGGAAACCTGTAACAATAACAAAACCAGTTCTCACTATATGTACCCAACACAATTAAACTTCATTTTAACTTATTTAAAATATTGCTTATAATTAACTGGTTTTCTGAGCCTCTTAGAACGTCCAGCCGGAGTCGTGTTTACATCAATTTGAATAATATCCTTATTCGTTTCGACACACTGTTTCTCCGGTTGGGCCTCGACTTCCAACACCTCGCTAGCCTCCGCCCACTCATCATTGTCCTCAACCCTTCGGTTCCCTACGTTATCGATTTTATTTCCAATATTCCCTTCACTATCGGTCGTAACCAATACCTCCTCCTCCGCGGTGGTAGCTGACGAACGAGACGGAGATGCCGGCGGCGGCGTCCCGGGGTTTTGCATAAGGGTTTGTGATGTGGAGGGCGAGGGCGACGCGGGGAGTAGAGTGCCTGGCGCCGGCAGCTGGCTGCATACCGCCGAGCTGTCGATGCCGGCCACTCCTCCGGTTGGATCATTTACATCATTATTATTATTACCCTCGCTAGTATATTTCCTCACCTGGTCGATGTGCCTATTACAGCTAGTTCCATAATCGATAAAATAAATTTCTAACATTCTATTACCTATCATTTTCTTAACAATTCCTACGCGCCAAACACCCTTCTTAGCGATAAACCATTTAGCCCATACAGTTTCACCTACTCGAAAACATCTATTTCGTTCCAATGCTCCTTGTAATGTGTTTTTATGTACATCTTTTTGTTGAGGTAAAATTAAATCCAACCTACATCTTAAATTTCGACCTAACATTAGCACAGCTGGCGTTACCCCTGTCGCACAGTGAACGGTGTTCCTAAAATCAAACAAAAAACCCTGTAACTTTTCATTAGCATCTTTCTGACTTTTGCCTTCTGCGAACAAACATTTTATCATTTTTTTACAAGTTTTAACAGAGTTTTCTGCTTGCCCGTTACTGGCCGGATGGTAAATAGGCGAATTCAAATATTCAATACCATTCACGCGACAAAAGGTATGAAATTCTGCCGAGCTAATTTTTACATCATTGTCTGATACAATAATATTAGGCACACCGAACCTAGAAAACATTTCTTTAAGTTTTTGAATAAGCGCACTTGTAGAAGTACCACGGTCCATTTGAACACATTCCAGCCATTTAGAAAACGCATCGATGACAATGAGGTACGTCACCTGCCCTATAGACATATAGTCTAAGTGAATGCGGTGCCAGGGGCCCGGCGGCCGCGGCCACGGCGCGGGCGGCGCGCGCGGCGGCGCGCTGCGCACGCCGGCGCAGGCGGCGCACGCGCCCACCCACCGCTCGATGTCGGCATCTATGTTCGGCCACCACATCCTACTGCGAGCTGCACTTTTAGTCTTTACGACGCCAAAATGTGCGGAATGTAATTCTTTTAACATTCTGTCTTTGTAGACAGACGGAATAACTATTCTATGACCACGGAACAAGCAACCATCGATAACTTCTAGATCAGTTTTGCATTGAAAATACGGCGTTATAGATTTACAATGCAATTTCCTAGGCCAACCATTATTCATATACTTGATAACCGTTTTTAATACATTATCGGCGGCAATCGCCCGCTTGATATCTTCAAATAAAACCGGTTCTACGCTTGCCTCTAAGAAAAAGAAATACTTAGAATTTTCGTCCTCTTGCGCATTATCACTGATCGCTACGGATAACGGTGACCTAGAAAAATAATCAGCGATTTGATTTTTTTTACCATCTACGTACTGCACGGTGTAGTTGTATGCAGCTAAAATTATTGCATATCTTTGTAGACGTAAAGCAGTGGTTACAGATATGCCGCGTTCTTTACCAAAAATAGACAACAAAGGCCTGTGATCCGTTTTCAATATAAATGGTTCCTGACGGCCATATAGGTACTGGTGGAAATGTCTCACCGCAAAAATAATAGCCGTAGCCTCTTTCTGGATTTGACTATAATTTTTTTCACTAGCAGTCAACGATCGTGAGGCAAAAGCAATCGGCCGTTCTTGTCCGGCCGCGTCCCGGTGCGCCAGCACGGCGCCCAGGCCGCAGGGCCCCGCGTCCACGGTCAGCACCAGTGGTGCTTCCGGATCGAAATGCGCCAGCACTCGCTCGCTGGCTAGCTCGCGTTTCACGCTCTCGAACGCCGCTTGGTGACGCTCGCTCCACTGCCACTGTGCGCCCGCGCGCAATAATTCGTGTAACGGGCTTAGTATTGCCGACGCGCTCGGAATAAAATTCCTATAATAATTTACGACCCCTAGGAAACGTTTTACTCCCAATACGTTGGTGGGGGCCGGTGCATTGAGTATAGCTTCAACTTTAGTTGGGCACGTCCTTAGTCCATTTTTATCTATAACATAACCTAAATAAGTCACGCTACTTTTGAAAAATACACATTTATCTTTTTGTAGGCGCAACCCTGCATCTTGCAACCTACTTAACACCTCTCGTAATCTCGACAAATGAATTTGTTTTGTCGGCCCAGTTATACATACGTCGTCAAGCCATATGCTAACGCCATCTATGCCAGATAGTAAGGTTTCCATTGCCTTTTGAAAAATAGCTGGTGCGTTAGCCAAACCATATACAAGCCGGGTGTAAGAAAACAAACCTTTGTGCGTATTTATAGTTGTCAACTTTTGTGAGGATTTTGACAAATTAAATTGATTATAGGCATTGCTCAAATCAATTTTTGTATATGTTTCCCCCCCACCTATCTTGGAAAACACCTCTTCTATTCGTGGTAAGGGATACTTATCCACTTTTAAATCTTTATTCAAGGTACATGAGAAATCACCTGCAATTTTTAGCTTACCATTTTCTTTGAAAACCGGTACTATGGGCGTAGCATATTCTGAATAATTAACTGGTTCCAGAATACCTAACGAAACTAACCTATCAAGCTCTGCGCTGAGTTTATCTTTTAACGCAAAAGGTACAGGCCGTGGCTTAAAAAATTTTGGTGTAGCGTTGTCCTTTAGTTGCAGTTCGACCTCAAACTTATTGAAACTTCCTAACTCATCTTTCCAAACGCCTGGATATTGGTTCAACAGCCGTTGCACTTCTTCAGTGTTTTTATCCGTACAGATTATATTGTTATTTGTTGTTGAAAAGTAAATTCCAAATTTTGTAATGAAACAACCAATTACTTGCAACAGACTAAAAATTATATTTAGAAGACAACAGTATTTGCACAATGGTTCAAAGTTTCACATAGATGTCGCTAGTAGGTATATTTAAGTATGTATAATTTTAATAATATTTTAACACACTCCCTTATTAAAATAATACACACACACTCAAACAATAACATCATGTTAAACCACAAAATAAAGAATACATTTTACATTTCAGTAATGCCAAATTGTTTCAGAAATTTAAAATGTTTTTCACAACTTAAACTTTTTGTAAGAATATCTGCAGGCATATCATTTGTATTTAAGTAATTTATTACTACAAAATTATTTTCAACGGCACTTCTTACAAAATGATATCTTACATCAATATGCTTGCTTCTTTTATGGAATACTTCATTTTTAGTTAGTTTTTGTGCACTCTGATTGTCGTTATATAGGAGTACAGGTGACTCACTTCTACAATTTAATTCTGACAATAGGTTCCTCAAATATATAGCTTCTTTAGATGCTTCGCAAATTGCCATATATTCTGCTTCTGTACTTGACAAAGCTATCGTCGCCTGTTTTTTACATTCGTATGAAATTACACTACCTGACATTTTGAACATATACCCAGTAAAGGATTTTCTGTCTAAGCAATTCGACGCCCAATCAGCGTCTGCATAGCCTACCAAATCATGCTCATTTTTTACATATTTTAAACCAAAAGTTTTTGTTTTCTTTAAATACTTTAAAATACGTTTAACATGTTTCCAATGAGTTTCATTAAAATTATTATTAAACTGACTGAGGTAACAAACTGCATACAATATATCTGGACGGGTGAGCATTGACAAATATAGTAAACTACCTATCAATTGCTGGTAAGGATACTGAGCAGAACAATTATCTCCTTTCTCAAGCTTCAAATTTACTTCCATTGGTGTACTAACTGGGTTACAATTTTTCATATTAAATTTATTTAACAGCTGTTCAACAAATTGTTCCTGGTCTACAAAAATTATATTATTTTCCTTTCTTACCCTCATACCCAGACACTGTTTGATTTCTCCTAAATCTTTTATTTTAAATTTTAATTTCAATTTAGTCTTAAGGCTCTCAGTTTGATTTTTACAGTTAGAAAAAATGAAAAAATCGTCCACAAACAAAGCTACATATATAGTTACACCATCATTCTGCTTAATAAATAAACATGGTTCATGTATAGACTTTTTATATCCTAAGCTTTGCAAACAATCATCTACTCGTCTGTACCACTCCCTAGCGGACTGTTTTAAGCCATAGATTGCTCTTTTCAATTTTAGCACTTTGTTCTCTCTATTAGGACAAACAAAGTTATCAGGTAAACACATATAAACATTTTCCTTTAAATAGCCATTCAGAAATGCTGTGGCAACATCAAGATGAGTAATATCAAAGTTATATCTGACACTCAATGCAAACAAAAGTCTAAGTGTTGAATAGCGAAGTACTGGGGAAAAAGTCTCTTTGTAGTCTATTCCTACCTTCTGTGTGAAGCCTTTAGCTACTAAACGAGCACGGTATCTCACTTTTTCATCACTATCTAACTTCTTTTTGTACACCCACTTACACTTTACCACTGTTGCTTGTTCTGGTCTGTCCACTATTTCCCACGCTTCATTTTCTTCAAAAGATTTTAATTCTTCTTCCATAGCTTTACACCATTCTCCTGATTCTGGTCCATTCATAGCCTCTTCATATGTTATCTGGTCTCCATATAGATTCATATCAGTTTCAACACACATATTGCTATAACCAAATCTGTCAGGCTTTTTTTTCTCTCTTACTACCCTTTCAGGTTGAGCCATCTGAGTCAGATTCTTCGACTCTCTCATAGGTAAGCTGTCAAAGAACTCATCTGAAGAACTGTTTGTATTACTTTCCTCTTCCACATAGGTACTGTCAAAATTACCAATCACTGTACTCACAGATTGGTCGGAGTCAGAATTGTCAGAGTAAACAGAGTCATCATGCTTATCTGCGTGACCTAATGACATCTCTTGACCTTCATTTATAACAACTTGTGTCATTTCTGGATCACCATTCGGCTCCATGATGGTAACATCTCTGCTTGTAATCACTTTGTTTGTTGCAGGGTTGTAAAGTCGGTAACCCTTTACATTATCTGCATATCCCACAAGGTAATGTTTTTCAGCCTTTTTATCCCACTTCAAGCGTTTTTGTTTTGGTACATGATTCATCACTATGCTGCCGAAGATCCGTATGTGGCTGAGATTTGGCTTTTGGCCAGTCCAAAGTTCATAAGGTGTTTTCTGGTTCAATGCTGAAGCTAAAGTTCTATTCTTCAAGTACACAGCTGTGTGAACTGCTTCAGCCCAGAATTTCTTCTCTAACTTGCCATCATAAAGAAGACATCTAGCTCTTTCTACTATAGTTCGGTTAAATCTCTCGCACATTCCATTTTGTTCTGGACTATAGGTGTTAGTTCGCTGATGAATGATTCCACATTGCTTCAAGAAATTCTTCATTTCATTTGAGCAAAATTCTGTGCCATTATCTGTCCTTAATGTCTTGATTTTGGAATTTGTCTGTTTTTCAACCATGAGCTTGAACTCTTTAAAGCAAGAGAACACTTCACTTTTATTCTTAATGAAGTAAACAAATGACATTCTGCTGTAGTCATCCACAAAAAGTAAGAAGTATCTGGATAATCCAATGGACATATTTTCCATCGGGCCACACACATCAGCGTGCACCACCTCTAGGACTGTTCCGCTTCTATGACTGCTATGTGGAAAAGGTAGTCTCGTCTGTTTGCCTTCACAGCACACTATACAGTTGGATATGCTGATTTCTGATTTATTGTCATAGACTATACCTTCTACAGCGCCATCCTTCATGGCATTCATATCTTTGCTATTAATATGGCCAAGTCTTCTATGCCAAATCTTATCTGTAGTTGTGGCTGAGGCTGCTAACAAGGATGCTGTCTTTAACCTGTAGACTCCATTTGTTAATTCTGCAATGCCAATCAACTCATTCTGTCGGTTTCGGATGTAACATTTTTCCTTATGGAAATTTACACTGTTCCCATTCTTCATTAACTGACTAACAGATAACAGATTTGTCGTGAGATTCGGTACACACAACACATCCTTGATGACAATATCGTACTGCGATTTGCCAACAACTGTCGTAATCTGTGTATCTCCTGAACTCAACACAGGCATAGTCATTCTGTTCGCAACTGTAATCTCCTTAGTTGTTAGGTTAAGTGACGCATTGGTTATGTTTTCCTGACTAATTATCATGTGAGTGCTGGCTCCGGAATCGATGTACCACTCGTTTTTGCCAAAACTGCCGCTAAGAAAAACTGCACTGAACGCATTTACTGTTTTTTCCTTTAATAATGGGCACTGATTCTTGTAATGACCAGTTTGTTTACATTTATAGCATTTAATAACTTTGACAGGTCGAGTTGACGTTTCAGTTTTGCCAACCTTTTTAGACTCTTTTCGCTGCCAACCTTTAGACGTCAAAAATGCACTCTCTGGTTCATTGCTAGCAACATTATCACTCATGTCCATCAATTTCGTTTTTATGACGTCAGCTGAAATTACAATGCCGGAATGTTCGATCGCCATTATCATAGGTGAAAATTTTTCAGGGAGTCCAGCTAACAACAGCGATCCAACCCAATCTTCACTAATATCGAAGCCGGTTCCTCTCAATTTTTGCGCCGTATCAATGAGCTGAGTTACGTATACTGTCATTGACTCACAATTTTCTAGACGTATCGAAATAAGGTTACGCAACAAACTAATTCTGCGTGCGAATCCCGAGTCGTCAAATAGCGATTTTAGCTTCTTCCACACACTATGCACTGTCTTCTCGGACTTTATATGCACGTATAGGCTTGAATCGATAGTCATTACTAATTTCGCTTTTGATTTTTGTTCATCAACGCTAGCTGTTTCGCCGCCATTGCCGTCATCTTTCCTGTTGATATCGACGCCTTCCAAGATCAAGAAATTTTCCACCGCGAACGCCCACTCGTCATAATTTTCACGCCCTTTAAGTTTTGGGACATTTAAAATATAATTTCCAGCCATTTCACTAACTATTAACCACGTACTTTCTACAAAATTAGCGGGACTGGGCCCATAACCTAATGAAACAACCAATTACTTGCAACAGACTAAAAATTATATTTAGAAGACAACAGTATTTGCACAATGGTTCAAAGTTTCACATAGATGTCGCTAGTAGGTATATTTAAGTATGTATTATTAGCCAAAACTTAAGGCAGGCAGCATCGATCCCCACCACAGGCTATAAAAGCAAGCGCTCATTCGAATGCGGGCACGCTCCGTCGTCGCCGCCCTCGGCATATCTTGGGCGATCCGGACGATTCCATCGCGGCCGTTGTGTCGGCCGCGCTGGGTTCGCCCGTGCTCTCAAACCCTAGCACCAGTTCATATGCTGGTGCAGGTGGACCTTCAGTCTTCGGTATTGGTATTGGGTACCAAATTAGAAGTCATCGTCCTCGCCGGCGAGGACGATTCTTCGTCAGATAGCTTAGGTTGTAGGGACCGAGCTTCACTCCGCCGTCGAGTTTCTTGCCCTTCTTCTCGATGGTGTAGGCTTTGGAACGAGGCAACTAGAGTCATACACACCTCACACACATACACGAAATTCCCACGAGCGCCCACCTCGGGCCCGCGAGAAGTAGCTTTAGCTAGATTAGAGCCTAGTTCAAACGGTTGCACTCGTGCGGCCGGGGCTATTCTCTCCCGATCCTCCCTTTCTCACGGCGACGGCCCAAGCCGAGGTCCGTACCGACGTGGTTCGATCCCACGCGGTGCCCTTGCGCTAGTCGCCACAAACACACTTTTTTTTCGGGCTGAGCGCCTTCTGCGCTCTCCAACAGTCCGGTGACGCTGTAGAGGTCGCAAGACCAACAGCACGGTCCTTCAAAAAAAAAAAAAAAAAAAGAATGCGGGCTCATTTGCTGCTCACTCGCCGGTCGGTAAGGTGGTTGGTTTCGACGCTGCTTACTGTAAGTTCGTTCCATATCTTATTTTGTGGTCTTTTTGTTAAATTGTGATAATTCTTGTTGTGTGAAATCTAACGGCTGTTTTTATGTTTGAAATTATGTTCATTCGGTGAATTATTGTTGAATTACCTTAAATTTGTATCGAATAAGAATAATTATGTTTAAATGTTTGTTTTTTTTATATTTTAACACTTCTGGTTCCTAAAAGTATAATTTTAATAATATTTTAACATTTTGCCATAAAATCACGACCAAGCAAGGGTGGCCCTCCGTTTTTTATAACATATATTTTAATATCTTTACTCATGTTACAATATAACACTTTAGCTACAAAATATCCCAGAGGTGTGATTTTATGACCATTATACATACACATTTTCAAATCGCTTTTATTCAAACTTAAATTAGCAAAATGAAGTAAAAACAACTGTTCTGAAATAACCGTGGTGCCCGATCCAGTATCTAACTCCATGCACAAATCTACTCTGTTAACATTAACAGTAATCTTAATAGGGTTGTAGTCCACGTACCTCATGTTATAAAGCTCACATTCCTTGCACATATTTTCTTGAGACGCTTCCGCCTCCTCCGTTCCAATATTATGAATATTTATCTTCTTAGCAGCACATAACTTTTTTAAATGGCCCTTTTGCCCACAAATCAGACACTTGTAGTTCTTATATCTACACTGAGCCGCGTTATGGTTTTTTAAACCACACACTGTGCAACGAGATTGCTCGACGTTGTCGGATCCGCGGTCGCGACCGCCCGCGCCGGCGCCGGCCGCCGCGCGGCCCCAGCCCGCGCCGGCGCCGCCGGCTGCGGAGCAGCGCGCGTCGCGGCGCCCGCCGTCACGTACATGGAACACCTGCTCCTCCTTGACGACTACTTCAGCGCGCGCCTGTCGTGCACACGCTGCTTTCTGGGCAACTTCCAATGCCTGTGCAAAGGTCAGGTTCTTTGAGTCGCACTCAAATAGCCTGTCACGCTCCGGTCCCGTTTTGAAGCCTAGCACAAAGCGGTCACGCAGTAGCATGTCCAGCTCCGTGCCAAAATCGCAATACACCGCCAGCCCTCGCAGCCGTGCAGCCCACTCCTCGGTGCTTTCACCGTCCGATTTTATCGCTTCGTAAAACTTCGCCCTGTCGGCGAATGTTGACCGCTTCGGTGTAAAATGCTTGTTGAGTACATTCACTAGCTCCGTAAAAACTATTCCTTCGAGCTTATTCGGATGAACGAGGTTCCGAACCAGACGGTAGGATTCATCCGACAAATTTGTTAACAACACTGCACTTTTGTTATCGCCGGAAATGTTGTTCAATTTAATGAACTGCATCAACCTCCCGTAAAACACGTCCCATTCGTGAATTTTGTGGTCGAAAACACATAAATTTCCGATGAAATTTGCCATTTTAACAAAACTTTTTTTTATTTTTTTTTTCTTGTGGGTAGAATCTCAGCTTCGTCGTCAATTGGTGTGTATGTAGCAAATAAAACCACCGTCTTGCTCCGTAGCTAGTTTATTACTGGTTAGGTACCCTCACACACACAGCGAACATTATAGATAGGTATATCTAAAGGTATGCATACAGCTCAATTACCCAATTATTATAATATTTTCTTCAATGATTTAGACGCCTAAATTAAATTAACTACTATTACAATGATGTAGTATGTATAATATATAATTAATAGTGTTCTATTTAAAGCAGCTAAAGCAATTTTTGCATAGCAATATCTTCCTGCAATAAACATATAATACTATTCCTCTCCATTTGACTGTCTACAAAAAAATCGCTTCAAGCGATAATACCGTCCTTTGTACTACTAGACTAACAAAAGAAGTATTGTGTTTGTATTTGACTTTGTAGTGTGCAAACAAAGAGTAGGTCTATCTATATTCCAACATATTCCGCGCTACATAAGGACCCAATAAGTATAGAATTTTTATTAATGTATTGTAAAAAATAAATAATCGTGTACAACAAATTGTCCGCGTAAAATTGTAAAAGAAAAAAAGTAATTGCGCCAATGTCACTACGTCGTTTAAGTACCTATTTGCGAGGGCGCCATCTCTCTGTTTAGCGACAAAAGTTTCCTGAATTTAATCTGGTTCAATATGGGTTCGGGTCGATAGTGAGAAATTGTAAAAGTCAAAAGAAAATGGCGGCGACGTTACTTCGCAGTTCAAGTATTTGCGTGGAACGCCATCTCTCTGTTTCAACGAACCTTTCGGGTCCGATATGGGTTCACTATGCGTTCGGGGACTTCGGGTCGATAATGTATATGACACATGCGGGTTCGGCCCGCGTCATGCAGATGGCGTTGCTCAACACTTGCTAACTATTTTATTTTATTTATTGAATGGGGAGCCACACTGCTTACTTATCCCGCTAGGTGGCACATTATCACTGGTGTTGTTTCACTAGGAAACTTCATTACAAAATTTTAGAGAAAACAAAAAAAATCGTCCTTGCCTATGCCTATAATAAACTATGCCTCTGTAAAGTGCAATTCAGTGTAAATTTAAGGTATACACGTTTCCCTTCTGACGAGGAAAAAAAAAAGAAATTGTGGATCAAGGCATTTGTCATCAAAATTATTGGAAACCAATTATTCTTCTAGGTTATCTAATGACCATTTCAAATCTAATGATTTTTTAAATCACGAGCATGTTTACTGGTTATAGTTTAAAATTCATTAATCCTCAAATTAAACATAAATGACAAGAACCAGTGATGCTGGCTCGTTTGTGTAACAATTGCTGCCTTCTCCAGTGGACTGTATTTGCTGACTACAGATCTAGACCTAGGCTTCAATCTGGTGACCTGAACACACGCACAATTCCTACCTTAGCAAAGTTATCAACAATTACAACACTGTATTAAGTCATCTACAGCTAAAATAATATTGAATTAATGATCCCATAATATTTGCACTATATTTAAAACTTTAACGGTTACATTCATCGCCTCTATGTTCAAAATATTTCTCAATTGCACCCTTTTTTCTTATGCTAGTCAACCACTTGTGTGCATTTCGATCCTTGCCCAAGCTACCTGAACCATATCCGTCCTTTTTTTTTATCGTATGCCTAGCCGGCGCCATACTCGACCCTTTCTTTTGTACAATCGTATTTGACCTAATTTCTATTTTTAAAACAACTGTATTTGCATGTTTACAATATCTTTGCTGATTTCGATTGAAAGTTGACACTTTTAAATACTAAATACACATATTGTGCAACAATCGAGATACATAATGTTTATCTAACTCCAATTAATTATCACTCCAATTTATTTGAACTATCTATTTATCTAACTACATAATGTATTAATTAATCTATCTATTGTATTTAGTTGTATCTAGTCTGCTACGTGTTTAATCGCTTATTTTATTTTATTTTTATTTATTTAAAAAGTTTACCAACTATTGTAACGATTATGCTTACAATAAACGTTTACAAAAATAGGTATTTAAATTAATTGCACAATCAACTACAGGTAAATATCACTAATCCAAATTAACTTATATTAGAAGATTTCTAATTATTTACTCGATATTGCATTCAACAATTGTTTACGATAACCAGTCAGAGAAACAAAGTGAATGTCTATGAGGCTACTATAATTATTAAAACACTTAATTAATCTGGCTACAGGGGAGTTAGAACCGAGAACTGTTCTTCGTAAAGGGGGAAAAAGTGTTACTATGTGCTTACGTGGGGTTTGTCTGGGAATTCTAAAATTGAAACTGCTAGTAAGTTGAGAACAATCTTGTTGATTTCTTAATAATTTGAAATGAAAATAAGATCTATGAGAGTTCTTCGTTTATCCAAGGAATGCATTTTGAAATATTTAAGTCTGTCAGTGTAGTTCAGAGCCCTTGTGAGTTTCGAGTAATATGCTAAGTGCCAAAGAAATCTCTTTTGAATACGTTCTAGCCACCACGGGTGAGTGGCATAGTGAGGTATCTTCCTATTTATTTATTTATAAAGTTTCTTTTGAAATAAAATACAAAACGATATTCCTACTATCTTTGTTTGTTGCCTATTATAAGAAGTACAAATTATTTAAGGGTAATTGAATTTAACTAACCTATAAGTTCGAGGTGCTACTTTGCTAACTACCATAGTAACTCAAGTTCTTTTTAACGCGTAATTTGAATCAATAAATTTATTCAAATTTTTACTGACGCATTATCCTGGTCACGGCACCAACTGTAACACCTACCCCCCCCCCCCCCTACCTGAGTTTCTTTTTTTTTTCCCGACTAATAATAATATATTCTATAAAATGATAAGCAAATTAAGAAAGATGAATTTTGGAAGACCGTTTGCAAAACCGTAATTGAACGTGATCGTGATCGTCTAGATTTTCTATGACCTAATTAAATTAATCAAAAGGATATGACCGCATCAGTTACAAACAGCACAAAGGAAGTCCCTACGTTAAAGTTATCCCTTCAAGCAAACCTAAATACAACGTGTGAAATATTCTTTCACAACTTGAATAATCTCTAAAGTCAGTACAGTTACATAATCTAAGAGTCATGGCAATCTTGTAGAAAGTAGAAGTAAATTAATGATCAGGGATGAATCGCGAAAGCAACATGCAGCCTACCTTGGTTCACTTGATTCCCGGAACTACCGCTTGGCTGCGTACGCGTTTTCACTAAGGGTCCTGTTGGGTTAAAATAGAAAATTGCTACCAAGTTCTCAAATCTATTAGTCCTAAAATTACAGTAAATTATTATGATTCTAGTAAAATTGAATTAGTAACATGCTGAAGATATAACCTGCTTTGAGATGTAATAGTTTTGTAAGGTTCTGGTAGTTTAATAGTCACTTCAATATAGTCATGTTGTCATTTCTACTTTGTCTTGTAGTAGTTCAGATTAATTCCATATAAAACAAGAGTTCTCCTTTAGTATGGATTCACACATGAGAAATATTACGCATCGCTATAAAACTAATTCTGACACAGGGTCATTTTCTTTACGCCAACCAGGTAAACGCCCTGGATATATATCTTACGCAGAAATGCTGGTGAAGATTTTACGCAGTTAGAGATAATTACTTACTGGGAGATTTTACATTAGATAAGGCAACTTAAAGTTTAACCATGCGTTCATTCTCATTTAAATAAATTGTGTAAATTGATGAGTAACTGTAGCGAATGTTGTCTAGGCTTTGACGCTAGCATCTAGCACATATATTACACAACGATTCGCCTCAAATCCTGAAAAGGATTATATCCCACGTTGCGCACAAGAAGTGCGAGGCAAGGCACGCTAGCCTTTTCTGAATCATAGTCATGGTATATGTACGTCATCAATGCCTCCCAAAGCTTTCGACATGTTTCCCTATTTATAAGGCAAGTGTAGTGATAATTAAATATAGGTAATGAACACTCAATATTTGCTCCTTGCTACATATGTGTACATGCACAACATATGTTGACGTAGTTGTACTTATTCATTTGCGTTGTATTACACAAGCGATTCTCCTCCAATCCTGAAAAGGATTATATCCCACGTTGCGCACCAGAAGTGCGAGGCAAGGCACATTGGCCTGGAAGTTATTTATTTTTGAACGTAGTCATGGTATATATTCACGTATCGTGTCGTGGTAATCAAGTATATTGAACACTCAATATATGCTCCTTACAGCATATGTGTACATGTACAACTTTTGTAGATGTAGGTACGCTTATTCATTTGCGTAATGAACTTTATTTAGCTGCAGTTAGAGTTGGATTCTCCTTTGGATTCTCCTTCGGCCATTGTAAAGTTTGTTGAGTCCTGGCGCTTTGATCCTCCTTTACATATATAGATAGATTCGCTGTAGTTTCCCGCAGATCCCTCAATTTGCGTTACAGAAAGAGCGCAGATGCTCTAACGTCCCTAAGACCAAACGTTTTGGGTTACGGTAAAACCGAGCGAGGTGTACATAAATAAATTATGATGAGTAGATTCGGTGGTAAATAGTAAAATAATCCAACTCCATATAATTGTTGAAGAGGGTGGGTGTGTATGCCATAAAAGGCAGGTATAAGGTCATAATGTAAAATCTCCGCTAATGCATGCATTGCGCAGTATCCATACTATTTGGTGTGCAGTACATAAATGTACTCCCGGCATGTCATTTTCACATAGTAAAATCCATACTAGAAGGTTTGTCTAGGCATGACCACAGTTGGCCATCATGAGTTCTAAATAATACAATTTTGTCGTTAATCATTAGTCTCGAAGTCTCCAGTCTAAATATGTCATAGGCCAAAGTATCCATAATTGGTGTTTAATAAAATGTAGAATATAAATCGATTTATATCAGGACTCCATGTGGAAGAGATTCAGTCATAGTCGCCAATTCAGTTGTAATAATAAACATTTGAATCAATGATGCGTAGCTTCAAAGGTACGGTAAGGTTCGAATCCTGTCGGGCTACTAAATACTTTAGTATTTAATCAATAGTAATAAACTTAATAATCAACAATGCGTAGCTCCAAGTCTAGGGACTTAGTCCATGAAATTTTGAAGATGTATAATTGTATATATTTATGAGTAGCACCTAGCCTAGAGAAGATATCCTAAATAGTTAATTGTGCCATGATGGAAAATATCTTTGTAATTAATCCAGTCGTATTGAAGATGTATATATCTTTTTTATGTGTAGCACCTAGCCTAGAGAAGAGATCCTAAATAGTTAATTATATCATGATGGAAAATATTTTCAGTCGTAATAAATTTAAGTAACATCAACGCATAGCACCAAGTAAAGGAACTTAGTCAATGAAACTTTGAAGATCTATATATTTATGGGTAGCGCCTAGCCTAGAGAAGATATCCTAAATAGTCAAATGATATCCTGATGGAAAATATCTTTTTCAGTCGTAATAAATTTAAGAATCGTCAACGCATAGCACCAAGTCAAAGAACTTAGTTAAATATATCTCAATGGGAAATATTATTGTAACTAATTTAGTGGTAGTAAATTTAAGAATTATCTACGAATAGCACCAAGTCAAGGAACTTAGCTTTATTACAGGAACCAGCTTCCTCGTTGTCTCTGCCACTTACACTTCACAATATCCACTTTTATTTAGTATCTAACTGATTTTAAATTTAGACAACCACTTTGAATTAATGAACTATAAAACTTTTACCATTATGAAACATAATTAATGATTAAACGAACTTACTTGTACGTGAAGTTCTATCATAATTATTTGAGCACCGACTCCGAAAAGATTAGTCCTTACTGTAGATTTATTCTTATTAACACTTGTAGTATCGCGTAGGTGTCACCACTCTTGCACTTAGTTTAGAGTTTTCTTTTTTTTTTTTTTTTTAGTGGGTAGTTTGTTTACCTCTATCCTGCCGTTTCGATCGCTCGTCATTTAGTTCAGAGTTAAAAACCTAAAACGAGTTCATTGATGTACAACTGTTAAATAATATAGGGTGCATAGAACACTGGGCGGGAGGGATGGACTAATCTTTTCGGAGTCGGTGCTCAAATAATTATGATAGAACTTCACGTACAAGTAAGTTCGTTTAATCATTAATTATATGAGCACCGACTCCTCAAGATTAGTCCTTACTGTAGATTTATTCTTATTAACACTTGTAGACTTTGAGAGTATACCATCAATGAACGATAATCTCTGTATTAAACATATATTTTATTGAAATAATCCTTAAATTATAACTAAGAAGAGCAATCTTACATTACCAATGAGTTGTTACCTTATATTATAAGTGATCAATTGATCACACACAAATCATAGTGAAAATTAAGAATAATTAGGGATAATTATGTTGTAGATAATATAAGCTAGCTGGCCAATAGCTATTCTAATAATAATAATCACAGGTACGTGTAATATTTCGTTTTATAATTTTAACCATATTAACATTAGAACAAAATAATTGCATGTGTTGAACGTAAATAAAATGTATTAACTACATTGAATCTAAACTAGATGGCGTTGTACGTCCTTAACACACGCAAGCGTTTGCCGCACGAATTTTGAAGGTTGTTTTGTGGCGCCAAATTTTAAATAGAGATCTACTGATACCTACAAGGTGTTTCATTTCTACACCCCAACGTGATCTGTAGGCTTTATATGGCTAGGACTTTTTCCATGGTCCTATTCGAGCCGGATATAACGTCGACGTGTACCGCGACTGCAAGCACTAGAAAGCAGTGGTGGTTCGCCACTGAAAGTGCTCATCGTATACGAAGCCTGAAGAGGGGGCTCGTTACGATTGGTTGGGGGAAGAGGAGAAGTTCCACCAGCCGAGGAAGCAGAAGCAGAAGCGATCGAGTGGAACAACGGGTGATCAATACAACGCCGTGAAGGGGCGTTGTCACCGTGACTTCAAACAACGACGTCACACATTGGAAGGTTTGACAAGTGAAAAAAAAAAATCGTGAGTACAATTTGTGATCATACTACTAGTGCCATCTGCCGGGAATTTTAGTTTCATCAACTTCAACTTAGAAAAATCTTGGACTTTTAACTTATATAAGAATACTGGACTTGTAAAAATTTCTTGTGCATGCTTAATATTAAGGACTTAGAATAGTTAAGCAAAAAGTGGTTCGACGGGGAATCCACGCCCGATTTCCGTCTCATGTATTAAAAGTTCAAACACTTGTAAAATTTTTAGGAGATTTTGATAGTTGTAAAATTTTTATGATTTGTTTGACACTTAGTACAATTTCTATAGTTCTTGATATTGTCACTGTTTGTAATAAGTTGTGATTTGAACAATATTAAGTTTGTTCTTCTAAGTTAAATAATGGCATCTTTGGCATTAATTAGGAGCCAAACTGGGTACCAAGCTAGGATTGAAAAGGCGTATGATAATTATAAAAAGACTCCTAAGGCCCGCTTAGCTAAAAAATCTTATTTGTTGACTAGATTAGATGCCCTAGAAGAACGGTGGAAGATAGTTGCTAGCAATCACAACAAATTATTACTTGAAGAGTCCGATGTCGTTCTTCAACATAAGTATTTCATTGAAGGAATGTACGATGACATCGAAGAAATGTATATTAACTACAAATCAGATATCAGAGAGGCATTGTCTTTATGTAATCCTGTAGCAAGCTCTTCAAGCTCAAACTGTCAACATGCACCAACTTCAAAAAATGAGTTAAATGTAAAACTTCCGAAAATTTCTATACCAACTTTTTCCGGGCTTTACTCAGAATGGCAGACATTTAGAGACCTTTACGTGTCTTTAATACATGGTAACAATTCTATTGATGACGTTCAGAAGATGCATTATTTGAAGGGGCATCTTTCAGGGGAAGCAGAACAGCTTTTGAGGCATGTTCCAATCACGGCAGACAATTACCAGGAGTCATGGGCATTGCTCAATAGTCGATATAATAACAAGAAGTACCTGGCTAACTGTCTGCTGAGACGCTTCATGAATCAACCAAACGTCCGAATGGAATCATGTAACGTCATCAAAGATTTGTTGGATACAACTAACGACACACTAAACGGTTTAAAAAATTTGGGTATTGACGTGAATACGTGGGACATGATTATAATTTATGTAATCTGCACCAAACTGGATCCTGAAACGCGCAAACAATGGGAGGTCAAAATTAGTGTCTCTGATGAGCTACCTACCCTACAGCAAATGCAAGAATTTCTAGAATCCAGATTTCGGTCGCTAGAGTTTTTAGATACCAAACCCAAATCGACCCAAGGCTCCTCAAGCCAAAAATCAAAGGTGATGCACGCCATTGCTACTGATGCTGCCCCAAGTCCATGTCCCTATTGTAAAAAGACGGATCACAAAATTGCTAATTGTAAAGAATTTGTCAAGCTAGATTATAAGCCTCGGCATAGTTTTGTACAAACTAATGGTCTTTGCTTTAACTGCCTAGGAAAAAACCACTCAGTCAAGTCGTGTAACTGTACAACAAAATGTCGCGTTTGCAAACATAAACACCACTCTTTACTGCATCCTAAGCCAGAATTATTGCCTAAAACAGAGCCGTGTACTTCCGGGTTATCGAAACCGGAAGCGTTCGTAGAAACATCTACAACTGCATCGCCTTCGAATGTCGCCGCGCATTTTTCGAAGGAAACAGCTTCTAATGAAGTGCTGTTAGCCACAGCAGTTGTGAGATCTCTCGCTAAAAATGGCCATGAGCATTCGCTCAGAGCCCTTCTTGACCAAGGGTCGCAGGCGTCCTTCATTACAGAAGGAGCCGTACAGTTGCTCGGCTGTATGAAGATACCCACCAGAAGTGTCGTTTCTGGGTTGGGAGGTGATCACGGTACTTTGGCATCAAAGTACGTCGTTACAATCAATCTTCAATCACTTCACGATCCCGAGTTTCAATTAGAAGTACGTGCGCACGTCTTAAGTGCCATTACTAGTCTAATTCCTTCAAGTAAGACCGTGAACATAGATTGGCCTGAGCTAGTTGAGATCAGTTTGGCTGATCCTCACTTTGACACGCCGAACAAAATTGACATTTTGCTTGGTGCCGACGTGTATGGTCGGATAATAAGAGATGGAATGATCAAGGGTCCCAATGGTGTGCTGACTGCTCAACGGACAGCTTTGGGATGGGTCTTATCTGGCCCTACACATCTATCTGATGATGATCACGTTCTCGCAGCCAATTGCCATCATAATGTGATCATGAGCATGCATGCTCACACAGACGATAACGCATTGTTAAAACAATTTTGGCAAATTGAATCTGATTCCTTCGAATCCAAAATGCTCACGGAAGAAGAGCAATTATGTGAAGAGTTGTATAGTCGCACAACACGGAGAGATTCTTCAGGACGGTACATTGTGAGCCTTCCATTTCGGGACGACGACCCGCAATGTAAGTATGGGAATTTGAGAGAAATTGCGCTCAAGAGATTTCATCTTCTTGAACACCGTTTCAAGAAGAACCCCGAAATCAAGGCAAGTTACTCCAAGGTCATGCAAGAATATTTGGACCTTGGTCATATGGTGCGTTTAACTGGTGATGATGTCAAGCGATCTGAGAGTGTTTATCTCCCACATCACGCCGTTATACGTGAAGACAAAACCACGACTAAGGTCCGAGTAGTATTCGATGCATCATGTCGTGGAAACAATGGAGTATCTCTTAATGACTCATTGATGGTTGGTCCCACACTACAGCAAGACCTACGTCACATCATCATGAGATGGCGTATGTATTCCATATGTCTGAGCGCAGACATAGTGAAGATGTACCGCCAGGTGGTTGTCAGCAGGCAGGACGCAGATTTCCAGCGACTTGTATGGAGAGACGACCCGGAATCTGCAATAGAAGAGTTCAGGTTAGTAAGGGTGACATTCGGCACCGCGTCTGCTCCTTACCTGGCTGTGAAGACGCTGCAGCAGGTGGCAACCGATGAAGGTGGAGACTATCCTGAAACAGAAAAACGGATTAAAACAGATTTCTATGTTGATGACTTGATGACAGGGTGCGAAACAGTGGCTGAAGGAGTTAGAATATACCAAGAGATGACAGAGATGTTAGGAAGAGGAGGATTCGAACTACAGAAGTGGATAACTAATAACAAGGATTTAGCCAGAGCCATAATGGATAAACAAGAGAATCAAGACCAAAGGATAGATATTAAAATGGATGAGGTAGTGAAGGTATTAGGACTTTCTTGGGACAAGGACTCTGACTCATTCCAGTACTCAGTACAATTTCCTGTCCTACATGAGCCTATCACTAAAAGAAAGGTTATCTCGGACATTTCACGTTTGTTTGACCCTTTAGGTTGGGTCGCGCCCTGTGTCATTGTAGCTAAAATCATGATACAGAAGTTGTGGCTAGCGGGGTTAGACTGGGATGAAGAGTTACCTAATGATTTGTTGAGGGAATGGCTTACTTACCGATCAGAGCTGGATCATCTTCATAACTTATCTGTTCCTAGATGGATAGGAGCTAAGAGTGATGATATATGCAGAGAGCTTCATGGTTTTTCCGACGCCTCGATTTCTAGTTATGCAGCGGTTGTGTATCTCAGAACAGTTAGCGTGATGGGTAACACTAGCGTCAATCTTGTCGCAGCAAAAACTAAGGTAGCCCCTACCATGCAAGTATCAATCCCTCGGCTTGAATTGATGGGAGCGGTCCTGTTAGCAAAGTTGATTACAGAAGTAGCTAATGTGTTAAGTATTGATAGCAAGGATGTGCATGGATGGACCGACTCTACTGTCGTGTTGGCATGGCTCGGCAGTCATCCAAGTCGTTGGTCGACTTTTATAGGCAATAGGACTTCCGAGATATTATCCAGACTAGACAACACTCAGTGGGCACACGTCCAGTCCAATCAGAACCCTGCAGATATTGCATCCAGAGGGTGTACCCCCACGGAACTTGCTCAGTGTAGTATGTGGCTGCAGGGTCCTTTGTGGTTGAAGGATTCCTTGATCGAGTATACTAGACCAAAATCAATCTCAACTGACCTCGAACAAAAAAAGGTCAAGGCACATCTAACTGTCGACACATCCCATAATGATCATTTATGGAGAAGATTCTCATCATTACAAAAGCTGGTTCGTGTAGTTGCATACTGTCGTCGATTTCTGAAAATTAAAGAAGTTAAGATGAATCGTCACAAGTTTGAACCGTATCTCACGAGCTTCGAGCTCAACAAAGCACTTGAGGTCTGCGTACGACAATGTCAAACTTGGGAGCTGAATGACAAAAGCAGTTTGAAACCACTGAATCCATTTCCTGATGAAAGGGGTATCTTGAGAGCCCGGGGCAGACTTCAACATGCAAAACTTCCTGAAGATACCAAGCACCCCATCATACTTCCTCATAAGAGTGATTTCACAAACCTAGTTGTCGACGAAGCCCATAAGAGAACACTGCATGGTGGTCCCTCATTAATGTTGAATTACTTACGTACGAAATATTGGATTGTTTCAGCCAAAAATCTGGTCAAAAGACACGTACGCAAGTGTGTCACATGTGTTCGTCATTCGGCAGCAACAAGGAACCAGTTTATGGGTCAATTACCAACAGCCAGAGTCACTCCAGCGCGCCCATTTTTACACAGCGGTGTTGACTTCGCTGGACCAATTAATATCCGAATGTCCAAAGGTCGTGGTAATCGGTGTTACAAAGGATACATCAGCCTCTTTGTATGTATGGTTACCAAGGCCATACACTTGGAAGCTGTAAGTGACCTTACATCTGAAAGCTTCATTGCGTGCTTCAAACGGTTTGTAGCCCGAAGAGGTTACGTCAGCAATATTTGGAGTGACAATGGCACCAATTTCGTGGGAGCCTCTAAAGAACTTCGGGGTATTGTTGATCAAGGAATATCGTCTGTTGCTACAGATATTCGTGAGTGGTTGAGTACCAACGGTGTCACTTGGCACTTCATCCCGCCTCACGCGCCTAATCACGGTGGTTTGTGGGAAGCGGGAGTGAAGTCCACTAAGCATCATCTCAAACGTGTAATTGATGGCTCAACATTGACATTTGAAGAGATGACTACGGTTTTGACACAAATTGAGGCATGTCTCAATTCCAGGCCATTGTCGATACTCCCAAGTAGTCACACAGATCCGTCTCCACTCACTCCAGGACACTTTTTGGTGGGAGAACCGTTGATTGTAGTTCCAGATTATCACAACTACGAACAGAGTAACATCACTTCATTAAGGCGTTGGCAACTAACCCAAAAAATGATGCAGGACTTCTGGCGAAGGTGGTCAGATGAGTACTTGGTGCATTGCTTGCAGAGGTACAAGTGGTCAAAGATCACTCCCGAACCAACCATCGGAGACGTTGTACTTGTAAAGGAAGATAACCTTCCCCCAGCTCGTTGGTTGTTAGGTAGAGTTATAGCAAAGCACCCTGGTTTGGATAAAATTACCAGAGTTGTTACTTTGAAATGCAACGGACTTCAGATTAAGAGACCAACCTCTAAACTTTGTATTTTGCCGATTACAAACTGAGTCATAATGTGAATTGTAGAATTTTGTTTTGACTTTTCTTACTTATTGTTTATTCTCTTATTTTTATTCATTGTTGTGTTACATATTTGTTAAGAAAACGTTGTTTAAAGGACCGATGTCTAGTTGAAGTCGGTTGGTCTTATGTATGAGTTTAAATTCAATCCTCTAGACATGGGTCTCACCCCCTTGACCTCACGGTGGGCGGTGCTAGGATGAAGAACGTTCAGTGACGTTCTTGGTAGGCGGTATGTTGAACGTAAATAAAATGTATTAACTACATTGAATCTAAACTAGATGGCGTTGTACGTCCTTAACACACGCAAGCGTTTGCCGCACGAATTTTGAAGGTTGTTTTGTGGCGCCAAATTTTAAATAGAGATCTACTGATACCTACAAGGTGTTTCATTTCTACACCCCAACGTGATCTGTAGGCTTTATATGGCTAGGACTTTTTCCAGCATGTTAATCGAAATATTTTGAGATACACAATATTTTATAATAACAATCTTTTATATCATCATAATCATTGATTGAATATTGATTCTACTAGAGCTGTATCATCGCTATCATTAATAACGGTTCTTTGATAGAATCTAGCAAATGTTTGAGAATTCCTACTCCAGCCTGCTGTATTACGTATAGTATCTATGTTCACACCAAGCGAGTGTGCGCGTGACACAGCCGCGTGCCGCGTGCTGTGTGCACTAAAAACTTTTGTATCGACTCCACACTCGCTAAGCGTGCGCTTTACCCAGCGACTGAGTGTCTGCGTCCCTACCTGTTTATGAGGTTTTCTTATGCCAATAAATAGATCTTCAGATTTTCTAAGTGACATAGTACGTTCTAAATAACTTATAAGTGTAGTAGCTGGGCAGATAGTAGGTTTTTCTACAAAAAAAGGTAAATGTAATATAGGCTGCTTAAAACCGGGTCTAGACGTTTTAATGAAATCTGGGATTTGAATTGTAATACGTTGTGATAGATTTTGAATATTACACACTTTTACTTTCGACAAGGTCTGAATTCTATGTGCAGTCGAAAGAGCTAGCAAGGTGATTGTTTTCATTGTAAGCTTTTCTAAAGACAATGTTTCATTAGGTTGCCACGTACTTAACTTATCTAATACGAGGTTAGTGTCCCACGTAGCGTTATATTTAGGTTGTGGTGGCTTCAGACGAAACACGCCTTTAAGGAACCTTTTTAACCTATCGTCTTTAGTTAGTAAAGGTCCTAATACCAAAGAGAGAGCCGCTCTGCATGAATTCAAAGTTCCATATTGGCAGCCGTCATTAAATAATTCAGTCAAGAAGTAAATTACTGTAGGCACGGACGCCTCGTAAACATTAACTGCCTTATCTAAGCAGAAATTCCACCATTTTTTCAAACAAACGTCATATTGCTTCATTGAGTTAGGCGACAATGATGCTAATATAATATCTAGTGAAGACTTGGGCATGCTTCTCCTTGAGAATGCGTTCCGGATAATATCCCTGCCACCAGGATAATCGAGTTGTGTATTTGACTGGAGCTGGAATGAGACAATAACACATTGCTTTTAGGGGGAAAGCTAACTGTTTCTGAAACAAGAAGGGATCTGAAAACGGGGTACCAAGGTTGCGTTGGCCAAAAAGGTACAACCATGATACCTCGTGCTTTATCCGTAATGATTTTTCTAAGAGTTTTCAGTATGACTGAGAAGGGTGGAAATGCGTAGAAATTATAATTAGACCATGGTACTGTAAATGAATCTATTGCAAACGCGTCTGGGTCTCGGTGCCAGGATATATATCTAGCACATTTCTTATTAATACGACTTGCAAACAAGTCTATTTCTGGAGGTCCGAAAGTGCGTATGAGAGTATTAAAGGCCCAATCTGATAACTCCCATTCTATATCAGGATGGTTCCTTCGTGATTCGAAATCAGCTATGGTGTTGTCACTGGATTTTATGTATGATGCGAAAACAAAAAGTTTTTTACTTTCACACCAGTTCCAAATATCACGAGTTACTTGTGTGAGGTGAGGGTATTGAATGCCGCCCATCCTGTTAATATACGCAATTGCTGTTGTATTATCAATACGTAGTAATACCTGACAGTTGAAAAGATGTTTAGCAAAAACTTTCAAGGCGATAAATGCAGCCAGTAGTTCTAGGTAATTAATATGTTTCTCTCGCTCAGTATTTGACCACTGTCCACTCGCAGTCTTTCCATTATAGGTAGCCCCCCACCCCGTTGTTGAGGCGTCAGAAAATATCTCAGCTTGATAGTTATCCATATTTATTTTATGAACAGAATGTTCTATTTTATTTAGCCACCAGACAAAGTCAGTTTGAAGAGATTCAGGCAAATTCATAAATCGATTGTAATCACCATGATCCTTCAAATTGAGATATTTGCATCGTTCCATTTCTTTTGTATGTAACCATCCATATTCGATGGCTGGGCAACAAGATACTAATAAACCTAGCAATTGTGCGAAAGCTCTGATTTTACATCGCTTTAACTTAGAAAAAGATTCTAGTTTCGACTTAACACGTAATCGTTTTTCTGTTGGTAAGCACAGTTGAAGGTTGCGAGAATCTATTATCATTCCTAAGAATTTGCGTTCAGTTGAGGGTAGTAGAATACTTTTTTGTTCATTTATAATAAACCCCAATGAAGTTAGCAATCCTTTAGTTAGTTTGATGTTTTCAAAACATTCCCGCTGGGAACGTCCAAACAAAAGCCAGTCGTCCAAGTAAAAGGTAGACAAAAGGCCCGCAGAACGCAACAGTTTAGCTATAGGTTTCGTTATCTTAGTAAAAATATAAGGTGCGGTATTGAGACCAAATGGTAAAACCGAAAATTCATACATTTTACCCTCAAATTCAAATCTTAGGTATTTTCGAGATTCTTTATGTATTTTAATCAGAAAATACGCGTCCTTAAGGTCAATAGTAGCCATTTGGCAGTTTTGTGTCACAAGTTTTATCGCTGTTCTTAGATCTTCTAATTTGAAATGGTCAGTTTTAATAAATTTATTTAGATTTTTTAAATTCAAGATAAATCGCATTTTACCATTTGGTTTCGGTACCAAGAAAATACTTGATAAGAATTGGTTATCGCATGGGATACATTCTGATATAGCACCAATGTTAAGAAGATTATTGATAGCTTCTAAATAAGCTGTCCTTTCATCAGAAGTATAAGCTTGTCTTTTGGGAAGGTTATCTTGTACAATAGGTGATGCTAGTTGTATTTTATAACCTCTTATCCAGGAGAGTATGGTATGATCGTTTGTGATGAGAGACCATTGTTCTATAAATTGGGATAAACGCCCAGCGTACTTAACTGTATCTAGTATTGGCGGCGTGAGTACGTCGCATGATGAACTTGTGATGACGTCTTCGATGAGTGCGCGTGCGGCGGCTGGCGATGTTGCGGCGGTGGCGGAGGGTACGGAGCACGCGCTGCTGCAGGCTCGCGGCTCCGAGGCGCTGGCGGCGCCGACCCCACGGGCGGCCTGCGCGCCTGGGGGGGAGCTTTGCGGTTTAAAGGCCGTGTTGCCGTCTTGTACTTAATGTTCGCAGCCTTGTTGGTTGTTTCTGCTTTTAGTTCTATACCAGATTTATTAACAGCTTTTGCTGATCTTAAAGTCTCAGGCAAATTTTCACCGAACAGGAATTTGTCTATCTTAGTATTCCTAAGATGTTCTTTTACATCTTGTTTTAATGCGAACAAAATAAAATTGCGTCTTGTTACCGAATCTGCGTGTTGTAAATCGCATAGGATTCGGATTGTATTCATCAATTTTACCAACAATTCGTTGTTCTTCGATTTAGCGTTTAGCTGAGAATTTATGATGTCACTCAAACAGGCAATTGCACTAGTCATTTGTTTCTGTTTAGTCTCGATTCCCTTATCACGTTTAATGGCGGCATCGGGAATCGCCGCTTTAATTTCCGGGTTCACTTTTGGGGCATCAATTTCGGTACAATTTACAGGTACTGGAAATTTAGAGATTAATTCTTTACGATTCTCTTTACTGAGACCTTCTCTAACTATGTGCAGTAATCGGCTAGCGAGTTCTGTACGTATTTCCGGTCCATGTTGTTCGATACTTGAAGGGTCATCCCCTAATATTTCTAGGATTTCTGTGTCAAGATCAATGACACTATTTTCACAAGCAGTATGTTGCTCGGGGGGTACAGATACTGTGGAACTTGGGCCTGGCTGAGGCTCAGAGGTATGATATAGGTTGTCGGTGGCTTCATTATCTGACCATTGTAATAACCAGTCGTCTGGTCTCAAGGCAGGAGTATCTGCAAATCATCAAATATGACAATTTGAATGGGCGGTATGATAAATAAAATTAAAGTTAGGTTACAATCCCCAGTGGAAGGAACGCCAACCATTTATCAATGCGTTGAGACAGCCCCAATGACAGCTCAGGTTGCATAATATCAGTACGTAAATACGTACACATAGTAGACACTTTGGATATTAGAAAAGGATAGGAAAAAATAGGTAAATACCTGCTCCTATGTCCACGTCGTCGTGCATAACCGTAGTGTTTTCAGGTTCCGAAGCGCTGCTTGAGATGCTGCTTTGTCGTTTTTGAATTTTTTGTTGTAACTTTTTGATTTTATTTTTATAATGATCTATATCCTCTTCACGTGTCCTCGAATTCTTACGTTTCGGCATTTTAGATGAAAATTAGTGCGTAAACGCGAAATATGTGTTGAGCGGTGGAGCACTTTACTGCGAATGACGAGCGATCGAAACGGCAGGATAGAGGTAAACAAACTACCCACTAAAAAAAAAAAAAAAAAAGAAAACTCTAAACTAAGTGCAAGAGTGGTGACACCTACGCGATACTACAAGTGTTAATAAGAATAAATCTACAGTAAGGACTAATCTTGAGGAGTCGGTGCTCATATAATTTATCTACCAAACGTAATCTAAACTACTCGTCAACTTAATCCGCGACGCGTTCGTCCTTCAAGTTTCTAGAGGACGTTGTTTTCGTTCCGGAGGAAATACGCAACTGTCTTTCGGCTTTCCGCGTCTCCTATATTTGCGTAAGCGCCGGGGTTGCATCCCCTTCTCTCTGATTGGTTAATGAACTAAAGGCACCACCTCTTAAAACTGTGGTGTGCTCTGATTTATTTACTGTTGGCTAATTTTCGCACGTTAGAAACCAGGGCGTGGTTTGGACTTCTTGTTACTTCTATTGTTATATTATCTTTTGAATTAATAATTTTAAATTAATATAAATTTAAAACAAATAGCTTTGTAGAAAGATATATTTTTAGAGACATAAAAGCTTATAGAAAATACGTAAGTAATTGGTAACCTTTTGGTCACATTTCAGCTCCATCATCAGGGCCGTGGACATCATCTAGGATCAGAGTACTTGTAAAGACAAATCAACCGAGCCCAAACTCGACGGGGTTACGTTATTTCGTTACGGAGTTCCTGCGTTCGCCTTCCGTTCCGTCATCAGACCAGCTTTGTGACATCATTATATTGCATTATCATCTGATTAACACATGTATGTAAAATTTTGGCTCAATTTAACAACGGGAAGTGGGTCAAATTTAGCTTGCAAGATTTGGCCTAAACAAACAAACATACATACATTGCAGTTCACAACCGTACCAACATACAAACAAACATTTTCCAACAACCATTCCTACATTGCGGTTTCAATTTAAAAGATATGCTTTTATCAATTAAAAGCAATTAGATTGTTCTAACAAATTTACCTAACAACATCTGCAAGCCATAAAATGCCCCGACTGCATTGTGTTCATTTATTTCTCCAAGAAACGATGGTCAAAAGTCCACACGTGCAGATCTTTCTCTAAGAATTTAGGGTCATAAAATTGGGCTTTTTGCCTGGTTCGTTTCTAAGTCTTTGTTTTTAAGTGGTACCAGAAACGATACGTTTATTCATTTTATGGCAAACCACAAGAGCAGTCGGGAAAGACTGGGGTTTGAAACCACAGCTATGTCGATGGCTATACACCGTGATAGTACGACCAGTACTCACGTACGGTTGCATTGTGTGGTGGCCGCGCACCAACCTAGTGACTGCGATCACCAAACTACAACAGATTCAGCGACTAGCATGTTCTTTGATAAGTGGGTGCTCAAAAACTACACCTTCAGCTGCTCTGGATATTATCCTGGGCCTGACGCCTTTGCATCTGCACATACAGCAGGAAGCAATGGCATCTGCTCTAAGGATCAAAGCCACAAGTCAGTGGAAGGGCTCCGGGCCTGTCACAAACCACTGTAAAATAATTGATAAAGCAGTGAAAATCGTCCCGGAAGCTAGCCGGGGCACGGACAAAATAGCCAACACACACCTCGATGGTAAGAGGTATGAGATGGTTACGGAGGACGGTGTCTTGGAGGGCCTCGTGCCTTCTTGGAATATATACACGGATGGTGCGAAGAGCAAGACAGGTGTAGGTTGTGGTTTTTACTCGCCGGAACTTGGTATCTCAGAGTCCAGGGCCCTAAGTAATCTACTTTTGGCTGCAAAAGCATTTGCATCCTTAGACCCAAGTACTATGCCGCAAGGACAAAAGGAGGGCGGTACCCTGGTTTTCACCACGGACAGTGCCGCCACGATCTATGCACTCAGAAAACCCGTAACAAGGTCAAGGGTTATAGCCGAATGTCATGACACACTGCAAAATATATCAGAAAAGTGCAGAATAATAATAAAATGGACTAAGAGCCATGGTTCATGTCCAGGGAATGCCATGGCAGACACACTGGCCAAAGAAGGAATACGGAAACAGGTAAGTGACGTCGCGAAAGATCTTTGTAAACCATCAGCGATGGAGATACGAGATCTTTTATGCCGTCACTCTGAACAAGAACAACAAAACATGTGGGAAAAGAGAACGGATTGCAAACATGCAAAGATCGCTTTTCCCACACTAGACAAGAAAATTACAAATAAGTTATTAAAGTTACAACGGCAAGATCTACGACTACTGGTAGGCCTTATCACAGGCCATTGTGACTTAAACTACCATTTGCACAAAATAGGTGCTACAGACAGTCCTCTATGCCGGGGTTGCTTGCAGGAGGAAGAAACGGTGGAACACGTAATTTGGCATTGCAAGGCCACAAGCGATGTAAGGGCTACGGTCGGTTTGCACGAGCAACTAACTCAGGAGCACATTTCATCATCATTATCATTAATAACATCAACATCAACCATACCACTGGAGCAGCTTTGCCAGCGACCCAAGGCCATCCTCAGCTACATAAAGGAGCTGGGTTGGCTTAGGTAGACGCAGGTAGGGGGAAATGCACAATACACCCCTAGCGGGACGTCAGTGCAGGCCTAACGCCCCCCATTTTGAATAAGAATAAGAATAAGATACGTTTATTTCAAGATTTTTAAAGCATTCTGCCATTAATTTTACTCTGCACGTGGCAGTTATTGCTAGAAACTATTCTTCCGAAAATGTTCTGCAAGACAAAAGAGACTGTAGCGTCGATGGCCATTTGCTAAGCACATCTGTTGTTCCCAGCGGTGTCGGCCTTGAATTTATGTCGAAATATCTTTACATGTGTGCTACTTTAGTATGTGTTGTCTGGGATTATTTTATACTTATTAAAGACTTAAGCAGAATCTATGAGCCTAGGGTATGGGGTAGTCACATTCCCCTCCCTGGGTGTATGCGGAAATGTGATTTTAGCATTTCTGTATACATCCATGCTATATAAACCTAAATATTTCATCAACACAGGCAATGAAACCTTTTTATATTCATAAGGTATGTCTTGCTTCTTTATGCATTCTGAATCAACCTCCCCTCCCTGACTGTTATCACATCCTACGGACTGCATCAGTAGTGTATTATTGGGCATTCTACCCCACCTTCGTTCGCTTTCGCTCACCTCCGTTCGCTTTCGCTCACCTCCGTTCGCTTTCGCTCACTCCGGGCGGGGTAGAATACCCAATAATGTAAAGTCTGTTCATCCGTTACTAAAAGGTGGTTCCGACATTGATATCCGTCTGTTGTGTCGAGAAGCTTTGGTTGTTTAGTTTCTTATTAAATATCAAGGTATAATGCAAATTACTCATTTCTCTTCCGACTTTATAGTGGTTCGAACATGTTATTTATTAAACAACCTTATTCTTTACATATAAACCCAATTTGTGGATCTACTACTGAAAATACACATAGACATGGCAAGCTTCTGCCTAGCACTATTCGATGCATCATTTGTGGTCCATCAAACTGTGGCAAAACCAATTTGTTAATTGGTCTTTGTAGCGTTGCTACTTAACAAACCTCAGAACATTCGTTTCACAATCACTTCATAGACATTTCGGCAGAAAAACATAACAATTATTGTATTTTTAGGTTGTTAGGAGAACTCACGAACTGATTACACCTGTCACTGGCATTGACGTTGACTGCATATTCTGCGTTGTGTCATACTTGACTGACAGCCGCGTGGCTTGTCGAGCTCGGATCGGTGTAATGTGGAATGTCCTTCTTTTTTTCTTTCATTGATGTCAATGTCGAATGTCAGTTGACGCTTGTCATTGACATGATAAATCTGTTATTTGCTATCTGCGTAATTGGGATCGTAGATTTTTCATTAATAAATATACAATAGAACTTAGTGAGTGTTTAAGAAAACATTTTGCATTTCATATATTTTATTAGCATCTAAATATCAAGCCACAGTGTTTACCTACAGAAATAATTATAATGTGGAATTAAATAATTAAATCGTTATAGTAGTGAATGTGAGCACTTCGTAGTACGAAAAACGTAGATTGAAGCGTGAGAAGTTCAGTGACCGAGCGTTTTTGAATCCAATCTTCTTGCGAACGAAATCAACGGTCATGGGTTTTTTTCCTGCAAGTGACTGCCGACGACGGTGCACCTGCTCTGAGCGTTATCTCTGGAGTTCTTTCAAAACCCGTAAAAAGGTGAGCCTCCCTGCTACTATTATCATCCGCGATAAAAGGCGAGAAATTTTCCCATATTTTATTGTTTTTTACTTCACCGACTGCAAGTTGGATCGGACAAGTGTTCTCTTAATACAAATGTCCCATAGTGTCATTTCACGATCATAAGACGCTGTCTGTTAATTCACAGCGGGTTTTCCGGTACGAGACCAAATAGGACCAGCTGACGCGACTGGCCGGCTCCCGCCGTAGGACCCCGAGAACGCCACACCGATTTCCCAACAAGTAACAAACATTCCTGCGCAATGGTATGACAAATTACCATATTTCACATTAATATCTTGACTCACCGTACGGACAATCTACAACTTCAAACCATCCAACCCGCCCGGTGAGCTCCGGAGTGTACAACCTGCTTAGCTGATGTCCACCGTTCTAGTACAATTCTCCCAAGTGTAATTCCTTGTATGTTACTACACTATTGAAAAACTAGGAAGGGATTCTACGGACATTTCTTGCAAAGCTAATCTAGTGTATGAAGGTATTTGTGTTATAACTCAGCTTTTAGAATATCAAGATTTCATTTAATCAACTATTTGGACTACGGTTAACTTTACCAGGGTAAAACCCTATTAGATTTATTTGAAGTGGACACCACTTGTTATGTGTGCAGAATCGTGTATTGTAGGATAACAAACAATACTTGTATATCTTAGTTTTAAGATTTAAGCATCAATAGTGTGTAGTATTAACAATATTGATTTATTTTTGGTTCATGAATATTTTGAATGGTTTATGTAATATATGTTATTGTTGGGAATAATCTAGTTTATTTTCTCTCCACAATACAACCCCATTAGCCAGCCAAAACGGACGGTCCTTGAGCAAAAGGGACATTGCTGTCCACTGAATACTATCTAGGTAACTTCATTGATATCTCATAAATACTGAATTTGAAATAGGGCTTCAAATGTATGTAACATTGAGTTTTTCCGTGCTCTTTCGGATGGGACAATAATATTCTACCAAGTTTCCAACTCAGTCACGAATTTCCCACTCAGTCACGAAATTTCTAAAACTCCATTTTGCAACATTGGGCCTTATCTCTTGTAACGTACATACAACAGCACCCCCACCCTATTTTCAACGTTACATCTTCTATTACATGAACACGGGATAAACTTCTTGAATGTTTATATTTTCTCTAAAACTTTATTTCAACCTAAATATGTTTTCTTAGAAAATGTCTTAAACTTAGTACCTGAAATTAATTTCTATAAATTTAAAGAAAACGACAGCGTATTAAGTCCACAGAAAGCAAAGCCAAATTCAGTGATCATATTTGATGACGTTGCATGTGAAAAACAGAATAACATACGTGACTACTTTGCTACTGGAAGACACAAACAAATTGATTGTTTTTACTTAAACCAAACATATAGCAAGATTCCAAAACAACTTATTAGAGACAATGCTAACGTTATTGTTCTTTTTAAGCAAGTTGACATAAACCTCAAACATGTGTACGATGAACATGTGAATACAGATATGACATGGAGTCAGTTCCGTGAAATGTGTACTGAAGTCTGGAGCGTTCCTTTTAATTATTTAGTAATAAACAAAGATTGTGAAAAAAATAAAGGAGGTTACAGAAAAAACTTTGACACGTTTGTTATGTTAGATTAACTGGTACTTTTCATATATAAGATGATAAAAATTAATTTATATTCATTTACTTTTCCATCTTTGGCTGAAATAGGGCTCATAAACATATAGCTATGAATATTACAGAAAAAAAATTGAAAGAACAAATTGTAAAATCTGCAGACGCTGTTAAAAGAAAGGTAAAACTGATGCAAAATTTAAAATCAGACAATGAGATGGCTATCGAATCTGCATTAAAACCATTAACAGATCCTCTCAACAAGATGGTGTCAGCACGTATGTCGTCTAGTAGTGGTATTTTTACGGAGCCGTACATTAAGCGCAAAAAAATGAAATACGTGCAACATAATGAGTCCGATGTTGAAGATGAACTTAATAAAAAAGATTCATGTATTGCTAATAATAGAAAGTCTGATCAAACTGTTAAGTACAATTCAAACGCTGAGTCAAGTGAATATAGTTCTGAAAGTGATGAAAAAGATTCCTCAAATATAAGTGCTTCATCGTTTAAATCTTTAGAACCAGACGATTTGTCATGGTATTTATCGGAAGAAGTGTTTAAAGATGTTCCTTTTGGTGCTCGATTAGAACGTGGCAAACTAAAAATGGGAACTTTAAATTTAAATATGATTGAAGATGAAATAATTTTGGGAGGACGGCGCTATAAAAAAACCCGTGGGATATATGAATTACTATTTAAAAAAACTCCTGATTTAACTAAATTAACAGAGGACGACAAACAGAACTATAAACAAATGTTAATTGATACCAACGCACACCGCCGCGATTATGATCCCAAAAAACCAATCAAAAGCAACAAAGGTATAAAATACCTTAACATCATAAAACCATTTTTTAAGCTAACAAAAGATTATACAACAAGTACCGAAAGTCTTGTCAAAGGATCAGGATTACCAGTCATGAAAAAAGTTAATCCGAAAGTGGACTATATTTATTGGGATGATCCTAATGAATTGGTCGAAAGATTAAAATTATTGCTAGCTTCTCGTGACGCTGGAAACACTGGTCTAGATAATGAAATAATATCAATTATCGAAGAACTACGTGAAAACGGTACCATCAACTGAATAAAAGTAAAGTACTACAAAAAAATAATCAGTTTTATTTTAACTGCCTATCAATCAATACCTCTACTGTTATGAATATAGATAAGTTTGGCAATCACGTGCATAAACGTTTGCGTTTATCTGAAGACCTGTTCAATAAATCTGCGGTAGCATTTGATGAACAAATGATTAAAAAAAGTTTTTATACCAAGCAGGAAATAGATGCAAAACTTGAACTAATCAAGAGCCAAATTAAGGTACTAATAAGTCAACATTTGAAAGAAAATCATACTGAATATCAGACAAAACATATTATTAAGCCAGTAATCAAATGAGCAAACAAGCGGTCGTCAATGAAATTCACAGGCAAGCACGCAAAAACTTTACTCGTCGCTGCGTGGTGATAAAAAATATTGATGAAACATGGCAAGCTGATCTAATAGATATACAAAACCTAAGTAACTTTAATTCAGGTTATAAATATATTCTAGTTGTAATTGATGCTTTCTCTAAATTTGGGTGGACCGTACCTGTGAAAACCAAAACAAAGTGTGAAGTAGCTCAAGCTTTAGAAAAAGTGTTTAACAAAGGTCGAATACCAGTTCATTTGCAAACAGATTTGGGAAAAGAATTTTATAATCATGTATTCAAAACCTTAATGAAAAAATATAATATTAATCACTATTCTACTTTCTCTGTTAAAAAAGCTTCAATTGTAGAAAGGTTCATAAGAACAATAAAAAACAAATTATATAAGTATTTTAATTTAGTTGGAAATTATAAATGGAATGGAAAACCTTTGCAACAAATAACTGATAACTATAATAATACCGTGCATCGCACTATAAGATTTAAACCTAAAGATGTTAGATCTTCAAATAGAAATACGGTATTATTTAATATCTTAAAATCACAAAATAAGAATTCAATGAAGAAAGGGAAATTTCAAATTGGAGATCAAGTTCGTATCAGCAAGTACAAAGAACATTTTAAAAAAGGATATACGCCAAATTGGTCAACTGAACTGTTTACTATTGTAAAAATTAATACTACTAACCCTGTTACATATCATATAGAAGATCAACACAAACAAATTATACTGGGCACGTTTTATGAGCAAGAACTCCAAAAAACCAAACATCCTGGTATATACTTAATAGAAAAAGTTTTGAAACGAAAAGGTAATAAATTGTTTGTTAAATGGTTAGGATTTTCTGAAAATGAAAGCTCATGGATAAACAAAAATGCAATTACCTAAATGTATAAAAAGCTTATGTAATAAAAATATAATCATTATTGTTTAACCAATGGAAGGAGGCGGACTCATTAATAAAATTATAAACAATTTACCTTTTGAATTACATTTACCAGGATACAATTATTGTGGACCTGGTACTAGGTTAAGTGAACGATTATTGCGTGGTGACCGAGGAGTGAATGAATTGGATGAAGCTTGTAAACAGCACGACATTACATATTCAAATAAATCTAGTATAGAAGATCGACATAAAGCTGACTTGGAACTATATAACATGGCTAAAAGACGAATAAAATCAAAAGATGCTAGTTTAAGAGAAAAAGCTGCTTCATGGGTAGTAAAAAAAGCTATGAAAACCAAATTAAAAATAGGAGCAGGTGTGAAGCCTTTTAAGTCAATAATTTCTAAAATACGTTCTGAACTAAAAAAAATAAATCCTAAACATAATGAATCAGCTATTAAAATTGCGTATTCACTCGCAAAGAAATTATTTTCTAAAACTAAAGTTCGTATGCCTCGTGTGATACCTATTCCTAAGACCGGAGGAATATTACCATTGATACCCATATTTGCTGGATTATCGGCATTGGGTGCTTTGACTGGTGGTGCTGCAGGTGTTGCTAAAGCCGTGAACGACTATAAATCAGCCAAACAAAGTCTTCATGAATCTGAACGACACAATCAGGCTATGGAAGCGATAGCATTAGGAAAAGGATGTTATTTAAAACCATACAAAAAGGGTAGTGGTTTATATCTTAAAGCTCCAAAAAACTGATTACGAGGCTACCCAACCGCGCTTTAACCGATATAGATATTTTAGAACATGCTAGTAATATACCAAATTTCAGAGGTGTTTATATGAGAGATAGATTACCAAAGAAGCCTAAACGTATAGAATGTGGTATTATTAATCTAGATGATCATCAAAATCCAGGAACTCACTGGGTAGCCTACGTAAAAAATAATGATTACTGTGAGTATTTTGACAGCTTCGGTGATCTGAAACCACCGTTAGAATTACTTAAGTACTTAAATAATCGTGACGTATTTTATAATTATTGTAAATATCAAAGTTATGATACGGTGAATTGTGGTCATCTCTGTATCAAATATTTAAAAAGCTTTTGGAAATCGCATTTAAAGTAAAGAATTACTTATTAAGTATCAGTAACACGATGTCTTTTACGCTATCTATATCTAGTTCCACTGCAATTTCATTAACCAACTATTCACCAGCTTTAGAATTAAATGGTGAATACGAATGTGGTTTGTTATACTTTTCAACGTATAATTCCATACCTAATATAGATGGTGCTAATAACAAATTATACTATGGTGAAAATGAAATCATTGAAATACCAGAAGGATCATATGAATTAAGCGATATAAGCGATTATTTACAATTGAATATGAAAGATTGTTCTTTCAAAATGAGTTGTAATAATAATACGTTAAAAACTTCCATCGTGTGTTCTAAAGACATACATTTTGAAAAGAGTCCGTTGCTTGCAAAAGTATTTGGATTTGACAGGAAGATACTCAAAGCAAATATAATAAACGAATCTTCGCATCCTGTCAGCATTCTATCAACAACTGTGCTGCGGATCGAATGTGATATCATAAGTGGATCGTATATCGACGGTAAACCCAGCCATATAATTCACGAATTTCCTCCAAATGTGCCTCCTGGTTATAGAATTATCGAAATACCAAAAAATATTATTTATTTTCCTATTAATCAAACTAGCATCAGCTCAATTACTATCAAAATATTAGATGCTACTAATAATTTAGTAAATTTACGAGGCGAAGACATACAGTTGTATTTTCATATTAGAAGAAAATGATTGACTTTAATAAAAGCACATCATCAATGGTAAATCACTCCATTTCAAAACGCAACATCAACAAAAGAAGACCTAAAGTAAAGCTGACAAAAGAAAATAAGGAGTTTCTAAAATTAATTGGATTATTAAAATGAGCATTCTTAATATAGCAGATTTTCCTCGCCTTGATAATACCATCGAGAGTATAGAATATCATTCATATAAACCATACGTCAATAGTTTTCGTGAAAATGATGAGATACGAATACCTATTAATCAGCAAGATCTATATGTATTACCTTCAGCAAGTACACTATATATTGAAGGAGTCGTGAGTGTTGTTAAGCGCGATACAAAAACGCCAGTAAGCAAAGTGCATTTTACTAACAATCCTGCATTATTTTTCTTTCAAGAAATTCGATATGAGCTAAATGGAATAGAAATAGATAGAATAAAAAATTCGGGGATTACTTCTACCATGAAATCTTTAATTTCAATGAGTGATAACGAATCAAAGATGTCAAAGTCTTGGGGGTGGGACATTAACGGAACCATAAATAACTGGGCAGGAAACTTTTCGGTGTCTATTCCTCTAAATAAAATACTTGGGTTCGCTGAAGACTATAACAAGATCATTATGAACTGCAAACATGAATTAATATTACTTAGGAGTAGCACAAATCTTAATTCTCTGAAATTAGAAGCTGGAGAAATAGTTAATGGAATTGACATTAAACACATTAATTGGCGCGTTCCACATGTAAAAGTATCTGATCGTGAGCGGATTAATTTGCTCAAATATTTAGAAAAAGATCGCTCTATCAACATTGTATTTAGAAATTGGGATCTATATGAATACCCTGCTCTGCCAAAAACTACAAAACATACTTGGGCAATCAAAACAACTTCTCAAATAGAAAAACCACGATACGTGATTGTAGGTTTACAAACAAACCGTATTCGACAAGCTGATAAAGACATGTCACAGTTTGATCATTGTCAATTGCAAAACCTTAGTTAGTAACCGTTCTTGAACTCATGTTACTTTCCTTATGAAAATCTAAATATCAAGTTTAATGACGATAACTACTCTTTAATATATGAGCGCTACGTTAGATTTCAACAGTCGTATTACGGTCGCCGTCCGGAGCCTTTATTGAGTTACGAAGAATTTAAAACCAAGGCTCCTCTATTCGTGATCGATTGTTCGCGACAAAACGAAACTCTGAAGACAGGACCGATTGATGTACGCATTGACCTTGAAGCAATTACGGAATTTCCAGATAACACAACAGCATTTTGTCTTATACTAAACGATTGTATTGTTGAATACAAGCCTTTAAGTAATACTGTTAAGAAGATATCATGAATCCTGGATGCATGATTGTTGATTTACAGGGTTTTAAAGATTCCCAAAATAATTTCATCATGAAAGAGTTTGCACTGGCTACGCGGGATCACACCCAAGTGTTTTTAGTGAAACCACCCTATCCATACTCTCATTTGACAGATGTAGAAAAGAAACACGTTTACTGGATTGAAAAGCAACGGGGTATATTTTGGAGTGAAGGTTATATGAAATACAAAACGTTTTTAGATATTATAAGACCGTTTTTATCAGGGAAAAATATTCTAGTTAAAGGAGCAGAAAAAGTCAAGTGGATGTACAACATAAGTCTGAATAACTGCAATGTTGTTGATATTGGAGAAAAAGGCTGTCCTAATTTTTTGCGTTTAAACAAACTTTATAGTGATGACAAGAGTGCGTATAACTGTGTATTTCATAAAAAGCAGTGTGCTTTAAGAAATGTTGTTTTAATAAAGACATGGTTTATTGATAATAATATGAGTATTTTTAAATTATTTGATGGTGATGACCAGGACATAGTTATAAAAAATAAAGATGATGTCAGTTCTAGCAGTAATGACAATTCTAGCGATAAAGATTATGATTGGGTTGAAAGATGTTGTTGTTAGAATGTATAAGATTTAATTATGTAATATTTAGTTGTAGGTACGTAGGTATTGTCGTTAATATTAATATGTTTTTATTTTTAATTGTGTAATGATTGTTTTGAATTTAATAAATGTGACGGCGCTTTTATTATTTTGGAGTGGCAAGGAACGTCGTAGCTGACAGTAGTGACAGCTGACGGTTTCTTGACACTGACACAACCCCGGGTGCTAGTGTGCGTGAAGAGCGGATCATTCGGTTGCCGTCAGTGCTATTACATTTTTGGAGAGGCAATCCGTTAATATCTCGCAAGCGCATTACGTGTTCGGTGGAGTGTCTTTGCGTTAAATCTAATTAGAATACCCTCTATCTAACCATTGTAATATTTCGTTGATTAGAACGTTTATATTTTGGAAGTTTAGTTTGGTATTCTCCTCGCCCGATATACCCACGCCTACCTTCACAGTATAATAATCGATATGGAACCTTCTGATAAAGGCGATTGTGACCATGTGCCTTTATCAGAAGTGGGATACGAAGGGCAAAGTCCAGAGGAGGATACCTGCAACAAGAAAGCGTCCGCAGCATCATCAGACCCAAATTTATCAGAAATTACTGTTACTACTATGAAGCTATACTATGAAGCGCTGCTATACTATGAAGCACTGCTATGAAGATTACTGCTATCAAGATTATTAGCAGCCTCGGCACCACAAATTAGCATTCGAATTGGCCGAAGACATTATCATTGGGAACGTGCCGTCGGTTGCAAGGAGTGTAATAAATCCGCATTGATGAGGGCCGCCGAGATGAGATCCAAACCAAGGACATACAGCGGTGTAACGCCGCAAGCGACAAGACGAGCCTGCTGCTGCAAACAACGCGCTGAGCGAAGTACAGCGAAGATCACCTGCTTCTTGTATGGACAATTGGACAACCTGGACGTGCTTCGGGCGGCGCCGGCGTGTCCCGGCCGAAAAGGAGGCGGCGGACCAGCGACAGCCAAAGAAGATGTTGTCTGATATGTCATCTGGTGAGCTCGTTTCCTTCTTGTTTGACAGTGAATCTGCTTGTTTGTTAGTGGCTTGTAGTTTTGCCAAGAAGTTTCCGGGTACTTTAAAAGAGTAACTAAGTATACCTTTAGGTAAAGGTGACGTGAAATGTGTTTCACATATTGTTATCAACGTATACAGCGCAAGTCTAAAGTGCAAGGTACTATTAGTTTCGATTCGTATGTGATAGTTAATACCGACCATTGGTGATTACAGGTATAGGGATGCTCTTAGAAAATAACGTGCCGGTGCAGGTCCATAATAGTCAAATTAAATTCTATGTACCTAAGCAAAGAATCTAGCACCTACAGATCTACCAAGTGCCAACTACTTATCTGTGAAATAGCAAAAAATAGAACCAAAGCCACCTTGTTGAAAACGTCATTAGACAGTTTATACAGTCATGATAGGTACATGGTCCAGCATGATTGATGGATATACATCAATCATGGACCACAGAGAAGCCACTATCACCGTTATTCACCGCTTGACGCATGTTGTACTGCTTGGCGTCGTGGTGCTTAGAAGTCTAGTCCGCGCGCTAACCGTGGTATTCGAGGGTGTGGAAGAGACTCTCACACGGCAGACATTTCAACGACCTCGACTCAAAAAAATAGTTTCACAGTTACTCACGTCTTGTAGCTGCATGTTCGGTGCAGAAGCCGCGGTGAACATGCGGCGGTGCGCAAGTGATTTGTTTGGTAGAGTAAAGCGGGGCAGAGGTCGCTTTGAGCCTAGGCAGGGTTTCAGGGGAGTGAAAGAGATAGCACGATTTGGCCCTGTTGCTGTTGTTGTCTGTTCCGTGGATATTTGATGGATTTTCATAGAGCCGCGCGTGAGCGTGAAACGCTTTGTAATCTGCACGTGTTGCAAGGCCATGGTTACTTTGACAGCAACATGTGGACATGAATTAGTGTATACAGGGTGCTATAGGTAACTCCGTGTACGAGTTTATAGCCATGCGCATTCTTCAATTCACAAAAAAAACCTGGTCGGTCTATGACTTACATTTGATTGCTTACTACAACTCTTACAAGATTAACATGAAATTGCTTAGATTAAAATATTACAAAAAAATATGGCGAGTTATTCATCGATGGTATACTACGAGACGTGTTGCCTTAGCGTAGGTATATGAACATCGATATACGAACGCCGTGTTTGACTTAGGTACTCCGGTATAAATCAAAGAACACTAAACCATGCCTGGACTGAACGCTAAAAGCACCCTCTGATGCTAGTTTTTCTTATAACGTGAAGAAGGGCACATTTATTAAAAATCAATCAATCAATTTTGAATGCATGGTGACCCAGTAGGGAAGGAGTCGATGGTCTGAATCCTATACTTAGCTTAAGATTTCGGTCGTGATGCGACCATAGCTGTAGTAGGTAGTGCATTTTCTAGTGTTGGCCTGGCTAGCTATACCCCTAAAGTTGAAAATCTATTACCAACTACCTACCGGTGTGTTCCTGCTGCTGCACTTGAAAGCCAGTTCAAATCATAGCATATTCGCCCATCTTCGATCATATCATCGCTAAAGATCATGCGAGATAATGGTCAAGTTCTAACCTGTTGCGTATAAACAGAAAATAAGATTGCAGGCTGTAGCAATATATACCTACCTCAGAACCGTTTCTGTCAATTTTTGGACGTGATTTCCCCATAGAGTTTCATAAAGATGCAAGGTCAGGATATAGTGCAATATTAGTTCAGAGCAAATATTGTGTATCACATGACTGTAGTTAGTTAGTTATTTTTATTTTAACGGCAAACAACTGACTCGGACTGACACTTAGGTAGTCACAATATCATTCTAACGAGCTATAGACCGTATAGCAGTTGTTCGGGTGTTTAAAATCTTCCGGCAATACTGGTCGTCAGCACTTTTGCAGTCGACGAATTGTAATTTCCTATCTGCATCTAAAACTCAAACTGATACAACTCCGCGCGTCCACCGGCGGTGGGCCTTCCTACAAGCGTAAACCTATCACTTACCTATCTTTGTGTTACCAATAATTCATGTTATGTTGGGCGCCCGAGCTGGACGAACTTTAAAATGATCTAATGTGCAATACAATCACATAAATTGTATCTTACAGACTTGCAGCTATCCAATAAAGTATTGCTCTATTCTATAACTTCGATTTATTCCATTAAGGGAAGCAGCAGGTAACACGCTGTCTTTCTGTCTAGAATCCTCTCTTTGGTTCATCTTATTCATTGTACACAGTCTTTTCTCTTTCAATGTTGTCAAATTAAGACCAGCTTGACAAGACTGATTCATCCAGAAGCGACTGACCCTCCTATCAATACCTTGAATACCCAGTATATCCCAAAGGGTCAACGTAACTGTCAAGCCTAAGATAAGTAAGCGTATATAGTTTATAACAGAACTGCAGTAAGGTTAAAGCAGTTACTCACACATGCCATGTCCGAAAAGGTGTACTCTAGAGGAAAGAGTGATCGCCAAGAATATGCTTCAGTAGTAAAATCGATGCTTTTATAAAACATGTTCGTCTTGAAAATACACCTTCACTTGATGCAGCCACTGCCATCAAAGTTTTTTTAAGGAAGCTGTTTTCCTTCTCGGTGTGCGTAAACGAATTATAGCTGCTCAGGGTAGGTGGTGCTACATAAGAGCAGACTTGAAAGATTTAGGTGATACCGCTTCATCTAAACCGGCTCTAGCAGGGTAAAGGGCCAGGTAGAGCGGGTAATAGAGCTTACTGACTATACTAAAGAATGATCGGAATAAGACATGGAGTGACGAACTTTCCGAAGTTCAGTTAGCAATGAAAAGAACGGGGTCCAAGGTAATAGGTTATTTTGCAACGGAATTGATGTTCGGCGTACAAGCACAGTCATTAGATCTGTCTAGTATATCACCACACTCAGAACCTAGGTCTCGATTAAATTAGACTACCATCCGAAAAAAAACGCAACTGAAGTTGTCTTAAAGACAGCTAAATCGAACGTAAGGCGTCTCAATCGTGACAAGGCAATTACATGTAAAGCCATTTTTACTAGGTGATTTCGTTGTTATATGTAGCGAACGTAACCAAACCAAAGTACAGACAAAATTCAAACTCACATTTAAAATTATTTGCGCTTTAGACTACTAAGAGACATCGATAGATCTAATTGCATTTGCAAATATTCTCATGAAATTTTGCGTGTAGTACCTACCCGGATTAGTTGTGGCAGCTACTTAGTACCTTAATTGATAGAGCAGAGTAGGCCGAGACGGCGGTCCACAATCAGGAGAATGATGATGATGATGATGATGGGGTATCAGCTGAGAATGAAAGTGATACAGTCTCGGTATTTAGTTCGTGCACGTTGACCGCTAGCTCTTAAGCCCTCTCTGCTTCTAACTTTGATGAAGAGTAAATTGTAAATTGAAGGCTTATCTATCTAGTTTGTGTGTGTGTGTGTGTGTGTGTGTGTGTGTGTAAATCTCGTGTTCGTATCAATTTTGACACATTACCTTGACTTTTAACATGTGATTTACAACAGAAAGCTTATGGGCAACTATGACTATGACTGTGATTATTAACTAACACATGGTACGATATCTGATCGGGGGACTGGCTCATGTGGGCTTACGTCCTAAATCAGACTACAGTACTTGTGAGCTATGACTGATGACTGACTTCTTGCGCAGCAAGTGAATGGTCTAAGGAGCTGGCCTATGCGGGTTGAGGTTCCGGATCAGTTCACTGGGCTGGTTTGTGACTGTAGGGACATGTGAGTTGTCCGGTCCAGTCTGTATTGCTTCGTGTGTCGCCAGTGGATGGTCTACAGGAGCTCGTCCCGCCTATAAGGGTCGTCGTTCCGGATCAAGCCACTGTGCTGGTGACTGTAGGGACATGTGAGTTGTCCGGTCCAGTCTGTATTGCTTCGTGTGTCGCCAGTGGATGGTCTACAGGAGCTCGTCCCGCCTATAAGGGTCGACGTTCCGGATCAAGCCACTGTGCTGGTGACTGTAGGGACATGTGAGTTGTCCGGTCCAGTCTGTATTGCTTCGTGTGTCGCCAGTGGATGGTCTACAGGAGCTCGTCCCGCCTATAAGGGTCGACGTTCCGGATCAAGCCACTGTGCTGGTGACTGTAGGGACATGTGAGTTGTCCGGTCCAGTTTGAGTTGACGTGACGATACGTGATGTGTTGGACTGATATTGAGAATTGGTTTTGTGACTGAAGCGAGGGACTCTGTGAGGTGTCCAGTTCAGTTCGTGTTGACGTGACGTTATGATGTGTTGCACTGATGTTGAGAATTGAGATAACGTTTGACGAGTTGACTGACAAAATGTGTCAGGATTGATTTTGAGATAGTGTTTGCGAGTGATAAAGTGATAATAATGTGTCAGCGATGAACGAGCGTAAATGTTGAGTCTTCCAGCTGTGTTTTGTCTTTGCAGATTAACTGGAGAACCAGGGTGGGGCGTAAGCAGACGCACGAGGACGTGCGAACGTCAGTCCGGCCGTGACGGCGCTTTTATTATTTTGGAGTGGCAAGGAACGTCGTAGCTGACAGTAGTGACAGCTGACGGTTTCTTGACACTGACACAACCCCGGGTGCTAGTGTGCGTGAAGAGCGGATCATTCGGTTGCCGTCAGTGCTATTACATTTTTGGAGAGGCAATCCGTTAATATCTCGCAAGCGCATTACGTGTTCGGTGGAGTGTCTTTGCGTTAAATCTAATTAGAATACCCTCTATCTAACCATTGTAATATTTCGTTGATTAGAACGTTTATATTTTGGAAGTTTAGTTTGGTATTCTCCTCGCCCGATATACCCACGCCTACCTTCACAGTATAATAATCGATATGGAACCTTCTGATAAAGGCGATTGTGACCATGTGCCTTTAAATGTAATTTTTTAAAACTGTTTTTGTTTTGTATGTGTACTATTCCCTAACCTACATAAAATAAAACAGAGAGATAGTTTTAACATAGGTATTTATTTTCCCTTTCTTAAATAATATACTATTTACAAAACATTAAATTTTTAATTAACTTAATTTGTCATTGTTATGCTTTGACATAATTAATATTAGTTCATTAAAATATTTAATTACTTGTTTCTCTTATAACTACACAAAATAAATGATATAATAAGCTATTTACAAAACATGTTTATTTTTCGATCTTAATTAATAATAAAATATGACGGCGCTTTTATTATTTTGGAGTGGCAAGGAACGTCGTAGCTGACAGTAGTGACAGCTGACGGTTTCTTGACACTGACACAACCCCGGGTGCTAGTGTGCGTCAAGAGCGAATCATTCGGTTGCCGTCAGTGCCATTACATTTTGGAGAGGCAATCCGTTAATATCTCGCAAGCGCATTACGTGTTCGGTGGAGTGTCTTTGCGTTAAATCTAATTAGAATACCCTCTATCTAACCATTGTAATATTTCGTTGATTAGAACGTTTATATTTTGGAAGTTTAGTTTGGTATTCTCCTCGCCCGATATACCCACGCCTACCTTCACAGTATAATAATCGATATGGAACCTTCTGATAAAGGCGATTGTGACAATGTGCCTTTATCAGAAGTGGGATCCGAAGGGCAAAGTCCAGAGGAGGATACCTGCAACAAGAAAGCGCCCGCAGCATCATCAGACCCAAATTTATCAGAAATTACTGTTACTACTATGAAGCTATACTATGAAGCGCTGCTATACTATGAAGCACTGCTATGAAGATTACTGCTATCAAGATTATTAGCAGCCTCGGCACCACAAATTAGCATTCGAATTGGCCGAAGACATTATCATCGGGAACGTGCCGTCCGTTGCGAAGAGTGTAACAAATCCGCATTGATGAGGGCCGCCGAGATGAGAGCCAAACGAAGGACATACAGCGGTGTAACGCCGCAAGCGACAAGAGGAGCCTGCTGCTGCAAACAACGCGCTGAGCGAAGTACAGCGAAGATCACCTGCTTCTTGTATGGACAACCTAGACGTGCTTCGGGCGGCGCCGCCGGCGTGTCCCGGCCGAAAAGGAGGCGGCGGACCAGCGACAGCCAAAGAAGATGTTGTCTGATATGTCATCTGGTGAGCTCGTTTCCTTCTTGTTTGACAGTGAATCTGCTTGTTTGTTAGTGGCTTGTAGTTTTGCCAAGAAGTTTCCGGGTACTTTAAGAGTAACTAAGTATACCTTTAGGTAAAGGTGACGTGAAATGTGTTTCACATATTGTTATCAATGTATACAGCGCAAGTCTAAAGTGCAAGGTACTATTAGTTTGAATTCGTATGTGATAGTTAATACCGACCATTGGTGATTACAGGTATATAGGGATGCTCTTAGAAAATAACGTGCCGGTGCAGGTCCATAATAGTCAAATTAAATTCTATGTACCTAAGCAAAGAATCTAGCACCTACAGATCTACCAAGTGCCAACTACTTATCTGTGAAATAGTAAAAAATAGAACCAAAGCCACCTTGTTGAAAACGTCATTAGACAGTTTATACAGTTATGATAGGTACATGGTCCAGCATGATTGATGGATATACATCAGTCATGGACCACGGAGAAGCCACTATCACCGTTATTCACCGCTTGACGCATGTTGTACTGCTTGGCGTCGTGGTGCTTAGAAGTCTAGTCCGCGCGCTAATCGTGGTATTCGAGGGTGTGGAAGAGACTCGCACACGGCAGACATTTCAAGGACCTCGACTCAAAAAAATAGTTTCACAGTTATAGTTCACTCACGTCTTGTAGCTGCATGTTCGGTGCAGAAGCCGCGGTGAACATGCGGCGGTGCGCAAGTGATTTGTTTAGTAGAGTAAAGCGGGGCAGAGGTCGCTTTGACCCTAGACAGGGTTTCAGGGGAGTCAAAGAGATAGCACGATCTGGCCCTGTTGCTGTTGTTGTCTTTTCCGTGGATATTTGATGGATTTTCATCGAGCCGCGCGTGAGCGTGAAACGCTTTGTAATCTGCACGTGTTGCAAGGCCATGGTTACTTTGACAGCAACATGTGGATATGAATTAGTGTATACAGGGTGCTATAGGTGACTCCGTGTACGAGTTTATAGCCATGCGCATTCTTCAATTCACAAAAAAAACCTGGTCGGTCTATGACTTACATTTGATTGCTTACTACAACTCTTACAAGATTAACATGAAATTGCTTAGATTAAAATACTACAAAAAATATAGCGAGTTATTCATCGATGGTATACTACGAGACGTGTTACCTTAGCGTAGGTATATGAACATCGATATATGAACGCCGTGTTTGACTTACTCCGGTATAAATCAAAGAACACCAAACCATGCCTGGACTGAACGCTAAAAGCACCCTCTGATGCTAGTTTTTCGTATAACGTGAAGAAGGGCACATTTATTAAAAATCAATCAATCAATTTTGAATGCATGGTGACCCAGTAGGGAAGGAGTCGATGGTCTGAATCCTATACTTAGCTTAAGATTTCGGTCGTGATGCGACCATAGCTGTAGTAGGTAGTGCATTTTCTAGTGTTGGCCTGGCTAGCTATACCCCTAAAGTTGAAAATCTATTACCAACTACCTACCGGTGTGTTCCTGCTGCTGCACTTGAAAGCCAGTTCAAATCATAGCATATTCGCCCATCTTCGATCATATCATCGCTAAAGATCATGCGAGATAGTGGTCAAGTTCTAACCTGTTGCGTATAAACAGAAAATAAGATTGCAGGCTGTAGCAACATATACCTACCTCAGAAACGTTTCTGTCAATTTTTGGACGTGATTTCCCCATAGAGTTTCATAAAGATGCAAGGTCAGGATATAGTGCAATATTAGTTCACAGCATATATTGTGTATCACATGACTGTAGTTAGTTAGTTATTTTTATTTTAGCGGCAAACGACTAACTCGGACTGACACTTAGTCACAATATCTTTCTAACGAGCTATAGACCGTATAGCAGTCGTTCGGGTGTTTAAAATCTTCCGGCAATACTGGTCGTCAGCACTTTTGCAGTCGACGAATTGTAATTTCTTATCTGCATCTAAATCTCAAACTGATACAACTCCGCGCGTCCACCGGTGGTGGGCCTTCCTACAAGCGTAAACCTATCACTTACCTATCTTTGTGTTACCAATAATTCATGTTATGTTGGGCGCCCGAGCTGGACGAACTTTAAAATGATCTAATGTGCAATACAATCACATAAATTGTATCTTACTGACTTGCAGCTATCCAATAAAGTATTGTTCTATTCTATAACTTCGATTTATTCCATTAAGGGAAGCAGCAGGTAACACGCTGTCTTTCTGTCTAGAATCCTCTTTTTGGTTCATCTTATTCATTGTAAACAGTCTTTTCTCTTTCAATGTTGTCAAATTAAGACCAGCTTGACAAGACTGATTCATCCAGAAGCGACTGACCCTCCTATCAATACCTTGAATACCCAGTATATCCCAAAGGGTCAACGTATCTGTCAAGCCTAAGATAAGTAAGCGTATATAGTTTATAACAGAACCGCAGTAAGGTTAAAGCAGTTACTCACACATGCGATGTCCGAAAAGGTGTACTCTAGAGGAAAGAGTGATCTCCAAGAATATGCTTCAGTAGTAAAATCGATGCTTTTACAAAACATGTTCGTCTTGAAAATACACCTTCACTTGATGCAGCCACTGTCATCAAAGTTTTTTTAAGGAAGCTGTTTTCCTTCTCGGTGTGCGTAAACGAATTATAGCTGCTCAGGGTAGGTGGTGCTACATAAGCGCAGACTTGAAAGATTTCTGCAGTGATACCGCTTCATCTAAACCGGCTCTAGCAGGGTAAAGGGCCAGGTAGAGCGGGAAATAGAGCTTACTGACTATACTAAAGAATGATCGGAATAAGACATGGAGTGACGAACTTTTCGAAGTTCAGTTAGCAATGAAAAGAACGGGGTCCAAGGTAATTGATTATTTTGCAACGGAATTGATGTTCGGCGTACAAGCACAGTCATCAGATCTGTCTAGTATATCACCACACTCAGAACCTAGGTCTCGATTAAATTAGACTACCATCCAAAAATAAACGCAACTGAAGTTGTCCTAAAGACAGCTAAATCGAACGCAAGGCGTCTCAATCGTGACAAGGCAATTACATGTAAAGCCATTTTTACTAGGTTGTTATATGTAGCGAACGTAACCAAACCAAAGTACAGACAAAATTCAAAGTTACATTTAAAATTATTTGCGCTTTAGACTACTAAGAGACATCGATAGATCTAATTGCATTTGCAAATATTCTCATGAAATTTTGCGTGTAGTACCCGGATTAGTTGTGGCAGCTACTTAGTACCTTAATTGATAGAGCAGAGTAGGCCGAGACGGCGGTCCACAACCAGGAGAATGATGATGATGATGATGATAATGATGGGGTATCAGCTGAGAATGAAAGTGATACAGTCTCGGTATTTAGTTCGTGCACGTTGACCGCTAGCTCTTAAGCCCTCTCTGCTTCTAACTTTGATGAAGAGTAAATTGTAAATTGAAGGTTTATCTATCTAGTTTGTGTGTGTGTGTGTGTGTGTAAATCTCGTGTTCGTATCAATTTTGACACCTTACCTTGACTTTTAAAGTGTGATTTACAACAGAAAGCTTATGGGCAACTATGACTATGACTGTGATTATTAACTAACACATGGTACGATATCTGATCGGGGGACTGGCTCATGTGGGTTACATCCTAAATCAGACTACAGTACTTGTGAGCTATGACTGATGACTGACTTCTTGCGCAGCAAGTGAATGGTCTAAGGAGCTGGCCTATGCGGGTTGAGGTTCCGGATCAGTTCACTGGGCTGGTTTGGTGACTGTAGGGACATGTGAGTTGTCCGGTCCAGTCTGTATTGCTTCGTGTGTCGCCAGTGGATGGTCTACAGGAGCTCGTCCCGCCTATAAGGGTCGTCGTTCCGGATCAAGCCACTGTGCTGGTGACTGTAGGGACATGTGAGTTGTCCGGTCCAGTCTGTATTGCTTCGTGTGTCGCCAGTGGATGGTCTACAGGAGCTCGTCCCGCCTATAAGGGTCGACGTTCCGGATCAAGCCACTGTGCTGGTGACTGTAGGGACATGTGAGTTGTCCGGTCCAGTTTGAGTTGACGTGACGATACGTGATGTGTTGGACTGATATTGAGAATTGGTTTTGTGACTGAAGCGAGGGACTCTGTGAGGTGTCCAGTTCAGTTCGTGTTGACGTAACGTTATGATGTGTTGCACTGATGTTGAGAATTGAGATAACGTTTGACGAGTTGACTGACAAAATGTGTCAGGATTGATTTTGAGATAGTGTTTGCGAGTGATAAAGTGATAATAATGTGTCAGCGATGAACGAGCGTAAATGTTGAGTCTTCCAGCTGTGTTTTGTCTTTGCAGATTAACTGGAGAACCAGGGTGGGGCGTAAGCAGACGCACGAGGACGTGCGAACGTCAGTCCGGCCGTGACGGCGCTTTTATTATTTTGGAGTGGCAAGGAACGTCGTAGCTGACAGTAGTGACAGCTGACGGTTTCTTGACACTGACACAACCCCGGGTGCTAGTGTGCGTCAAGAGCGAATCATTCGGTTGCCGTCAGTGCCATTACATTTTGGAGAGGCAATCCGTTAATATCTCGCAAGCGCATTACGTGTTCGGTGGAGTGTCTTTGCGTTAAATCTAATTAGAATACCCTCTATCTAACCATTGTAATATTTCGTTGATTAGAACGTTTATATTTTGGAAGTTTAGTTTGGTATTCTCCTCGCCCGATATACCCACGCCTACCTTCACAGTATAATAATCGATATGGAACCTTCTGATAAAGGCGATTGTGACAATGTGCCTTTAAATATTTACAGTACAAATCATATTTATTTTCTATCTTACTTAAAAATATAATATTCTTAATTAAACATTTTACTTATTTATCAATTATACAATTCTTCTGCCAATTTCTTAGATATTTTAGTTACTACATTTTCAGTAAGGTTCATTATTTCGTCTATAGGGTCCACAACCGAATATTGAACACGTATAGTTTCACAATTAGCATCTAATCTTTCATTATAATCGAAAATTTGAATTTTTATTTGACGATATCCTCTTTTTGGCGCCTTGCTAATTACGTATGAGAGAGAGTCTTTATTTTTACGTTTGGTGATTTTTACTGCCTTTTTCCCGCTTCCAACTGATTCAGCGGTGATGCGTTGCTCGTTTCTTTTGCCTCTTTCAAAGAACTCGTCCCAACCAGCCAAAGGATCTTGAGCATGGGGTAACCACATCGGATCAAGTTCTGAAGTCATAATTCTGAAAAAGAAAAAAGCCATTAATAATTTAAGTCAAATTTAATCATTTAGTTAATACAATAGAAACAAAAGAAAACATACTTACATTATATAGATGCTCGCCTAAGATTTATATGTGGAAAATAAAAAGTATAATAATACTTTTAACTCTTGTAACAAGTGTGCTCTAGAACTGCAAGCGTGTAAATGAATTGATTTTGTAAAATCCTAAGAATACAGACAAGTACATGGCGGCGGTGATAGTATTGTGTTTCACATGAATTTCTGATGTGTTAACATACCAAGATTTAAACAGGAATCAACTTGTTAATAATATGACGCCATACTTGTTTTTATTAGGTGATTGTGAAATATAAACTGACACCTGCACAGAGACAAGAATAAACGTGTTGAAATGGTATAGGTACTAAAAGGAAATTTTAAATAAAAACTTGCATTAATCTTCACATTAAGATATTTAATTCAGATATAAGTAATTAGTACACAAAATAATTGTAAATATAACAAACTTAAATAGCACACAAAACAATTGGAAATATAAATAACTAATGTAGGTAGATATATTCACATTCTTATGATTGTTATAGTAAAGTTTTATAGATTAAGTATTGAGGTATGTCCCCAAGCAAGTGTACCTACTTTATCTTTAGCAATCAAACGCTTATCGTCATTACTAGAAAGCGCAACTTTATTTACACTTCTTGTATATACCTCATGTTTTATAGATTTGAATAAAACATTTACTTTTCGAAAAATATCGCCTGTATATAAAGTGTTCTCATAGTCTGATTTGTCTAAATCACGCACTACGCAACCTTTTACGCCTTTAGCTTTTTTTATAGTACAGTCCATAGTTTTGACACAGTACAGTTTCGCGCGCAGACCTATAAATTCAGTTACTATTTTTCCTCCCATCTCGTCTTTGAATAATCCTGGCACTTTTTTATTTATAAGGGGCAGATCAAATTTATTTTTAGAGCTAAAATTACTCGTGTCGAAATACTCTAAGAATGAGTCTTTAACATCTTTATAAAAATCTTTAGTTTCTATATGGTATATGAAACTGTCCGTATCAGTGTAACACATATGTAAGCGGTTTTGATAGCGAGGTTGCATGACTGAATAGTGAAAGTCATACATGTGGCTTTTAGATAATTCTAGAACAGTAAATCCTATATATATTGGTTTATCTAGAATAACACGATCAGGTTTTAACTGTATTGCAACTAAATCCTCAGTGAATACAGATGCACTGTGGAAATTAGGATTTGCAATTAGCCTGTTGGCACTCATTTTTTTCTTCGTTATGTTCTGAAGATCATTCCACTCACTTACTAACTTTACATTTACCCGTTTTTCATTATTTTCTAACGTTTTGCCGAAAATACTATTGTTGAGTAGTTTAAAGAAGTCTTGTTCAAACGTTGAATTGGCTTTTTGTCGCAAAGCCGTGTTAAAATCGATGTATTTTTTCAAAAAGGGCCTTTGTCTAAAAATAATCACGCGGTGTATTTTTTTCAAGACAAGCCCATTATTCATACAAGTTTTCAGATGAACATAATGTATGACATAAAAGTATTTGTCGTATAAGTTGGGTACAAGCTTATTGTACTTTCCTCCTGGAGGAATGCATTTTTCAGGACAGAATGGGAAATCGTTATGTTTGTGATGCAAATGTGCAGGATAGCTCAAGTCAACTTCAAGTATGAAACCATACTCAGCTTCATTTGGGATGTTTTTTACATTCAATACATCTATTTCAGATTGTTCTAAGAATCTAAAATCAGATATAGGCAATGGCTGACACATGCTAAATCCATACAAATTGTTACAATCAATGTAAGCAATGAAAGTATCTGGTTGTTGCTGATCATAATCATCTAGGTATTGGTTGTTGGCTTTAGCATGTCTGTGAGAACACATGCAAACACCACCTCGGATACCGCTTTGAATCATTCTCAGGATGTCTAAATTATCAATAAGCTCTAACTCCACATCAGTTTTCAAAAGCATTGCGTCAAAAGAGAGACTTGGTGCTGTGACATAAAAAGCAGGGTCTAACTGATAGTGCGCTTTACAAGTTTTTCTAAAATTTTCAAAAATATCTGATAGTAAAAGTACATCAGTCTTTAAGTATAAATCGGTGTATTCACCTAAATTTTGTATGTCAAATGTTGACCATACTACTTGCGCATGTGTGAAATCTTTTTCAGATATATTTTCATTGGTAAGTGAACTATAAAACAGTTCCTTAGGCGGCAGATATTCCTCATCATAACGTTCCCATTTATCCATATACTCATATGGGTAAACCCCTTTACGCATGACTAACATTAATTCATCTTTATTCGAAAAATAACTAGCCATGTGTTTAAATTCATTTTCGTTTATAGTACAAGCTAATTTTTCTAAACTCGCGCCTAAAAATTTGAAAGAGTCTACGAAACGAAGTTGAACAAACTCGTCTTTCGAAACTGGAATGAATTTTGTGAAACATATATAGTTTTCTTTAGTTTTAGGGATTATTTTGATGGGCCCAGGAGCTTCTCCCAATTTTTTTATAAATAAATGACAATCATATCCTGACAAATTATGGAAAAAAATTGGCACAAATTTGGGCACCTGATAATGTAAATTACAGTAGCTGTGTGCCGCGCCACGATATTCTCCCGATATTACATGACAGTGATCTCTGACTTTATCTGAATATAAAAAGTGACCACATATATGACAATGAGTGGCCTTTTCAAAATGTTTTGCATCTTCTTCAGTGAAAACTATCGGAACACTTGTACTTAATATTTTATGAATTTCCGAGATGTCACGATAAATTGACTCAATAAATTTGGTGTCACAGTCAGGTCCCCGATAAGAAACATAGCGATTATAGCTATCGTCAACAGAACATACAATATGATACCCAAAAGCCGCAGGTACGTGACGTTGTAAAGTAGATGTATTTGTGAAATTAGATTGTTCTTGTTGATTATTATTTTTTTCTAACAAAGATTCGAAATCAGCATAAATAACAAAAGGAATATCTTGTTTGTGGTCGTAGTTTTTAAATTTTAATACAGAACCTTTCTCTGGTAAAATTGTAACAACACCTCCGCATGAATGTTTCTTAAGCTCCGCGGTAGTATTGAAAAAAACTAAACAAGTATCGCAAAAATATAACTTTCCATGATGACTTGTTATTTGGCTTCTAACAAGTCTTGACAAATCTTTGATTAGACAATAGTGTGAAGAAGTATCATTTTCTAAAAATAACAAATGAATAGTTTTATCATCGGCCGTTATATGACTAGATTTATACAGAGGACCCGCTATAGAGCATTTATTTTTCAAACCGTAGATTATAAATTTAATTTTTGGGTTATTCTTTTCAAACCGTTGAATATCAGAAGTAGTAACAGGAAATTGCATTCCGTCTATATTCAAAACAGTTCGAAAATCAGGATAGGAAGAAACTCTCTCAGGATGTTTCTGTGCTGGATAAAGAGCTGCTGTGACGCACCACATGAAACAATAGTTATCGCTATTGTGTATATTTGGACATGCTTTTTTATTTTTTATTTTTTTAGGCAATGCAATAAAGTTTGAGCCGCCCATTGGTTCATATTTATTGATGTTTATTTCCAAATGAGAGTTATTCAAAAAAGTCCACCCACTGTCCTGTCCCATGAACTCTTGTATTTTTTTATTTAAAACACCTATTGTGTTAGAAAAAATTGAATAAAAATCGTAATTGTTGTACAAAACAATGTTTTTGGTTCCAAATGATTTGATTTCTTGATTGTTATTCTTCAACATCAAAAACATTGAGTAAAGTTCGAAGTTAACTTTCAAACAAGTATGCTTTAACAGTGATTCAGTTATAAGCGACTTTATTTTTTGACTAATAGAGTTGAAAAACATTTCTAAAGAGCTTTGTTCGCTATCCTCATGCGCTCTTATTCTATAAGTAGCCACACGAGAGCGGAATGCCGACGTCACAACATCAACACCATCGGAATGTATCACATTGTTGTCATTACATTTGTGTAAATTAGACCGTAGGTGTCCTATCCACGATGTACTCTTAACAGATAATCTACATAATGTGCAATACGGCATTTTGAAAACTATGACGAACTATAACTATAACAAATAAAGAACTTTGACTTTGACTTTGACGTAAGAATGGTACTTATCTACATAATTAGTAATCTTCAATAAATCTTCTTTAGAACATAAGAATGAGAATCTATCTACCACTTAATAATCATTTATTCACAACATAAACTAAATAAAAGATGGATAATTAAAAAAAACTAATAATTTTCAATTAAAAATAAAATAAAACAAAACCTTATAAATAAAAAATAGCATAAAATGTTATATCTTATTTTACAGGTCTGACTCTGAATACGACAACTCACCAAAAAATCCACTTAAATTTCATTAAAAGTTATTTAAAACAAACAATATATTTATGAGTTAAAATTTAAATTATTTTTAAAAAACCAAAATCAATATGAAAAACTTAAATTATTACATTTATTTGTTTGCTTCTTTATAAAACACAGACTCGCTGTCTTGGAAGCGCGTATGAGCCAATCCTATAAAACGCTGTATAGCGTCCCATTCGGATGTTTCGGGCTCAGTTTGTAGTTTTATATATGTTAACGCCTTCTTATACCGTTCTTCTGGCTTATACGCCAACCAGTCTTCTGTTTTATAGACTTTCAAGTCTATATAAAAATTACCGGTTAGATTGGCTGCACGCCTCACTTGGCCAGAAGAAACGCGAGTGGTGAAGCTGGAGGCAGAAGTGTTTGCTGTGGCTCGTTGTTTTGAGCCGCCAAGTTTCTCCTCCTCTTCTTTTATGATGGCGAAGAGATTTACTTTTCGCTTTTTAAATCTGTAATAAAAACACAAAAACATATATTAGAATTTGAACTTTAGCTATATGAGCTTTGAGGGCTTTTATTTCACACAATCGTTAACTTTAAAATCAGTTACGACTTACGAGTTAAAACTGTGCACTATACTAGACAATTAGCCGAGTACTGACTATCACGATATCGTTATCGAAATAAAAACTTTAAGATGTATGAATGTGATCTCTACTACATGATACAACGAATAAAATTGTACAAGAGATACCAAAAGAATTGCTAAAATAATCTGTATTTTGAGGCAGCACCCTAAATGATTCGAATATTTGTATGATATATGTACTTACTGAGGCGAGTCAACAGAGGTAGCAGGGGCGATGCTAACAGCGCTCAGGCTGTCGGCGGCGGGCTTCCTTCTGTTAGTTTTCTTCTTCGGCTTAGGCGTTTCAACACGCACCGGTGAGTTGTCGTATTCAGAGTCAGACCTGTAAAATAAGATATAACATATTGTTTATTCTCAATGGCATAAATGAAAACCCCGATATTGATTTCAGGCGTTTAAACACTGCACTTTTTAGAATCGAATGTGAAGTTAGGATGGGAAGATTAAAAAATACTTGACAAATAACTATACTAAAAATACAGAGGATGCGTTGCTCTACGATAAAACGTAGGCGTTAACACAGTTATTGCAATAACAAGTTGTGTAAAGAACAAAGTTAGGTAGGTACTAAGTTATAGAGCAATAATTTTCAATAAATTATTAAACAATTTAATAATTATATTTTATTAAAAAATGGTGAAAAATAAATAAATAAAATCCACTTACTAACATTTTCAATCAGGAACTAGGAGCACTTGTCACCTTATGTAATATATTAAAATATATGGCATTATGAAGGAAACCCGCGTTTTTATATAATCAAAAATTATAGTGTCAGCATATTTAAAATTCTAACAAATCAACGTTACATTTATCGACTTAAGATCGAATACTTTACCGCATAAACGATGTACATATTACGTTCCGTATTTGAGTGTATTAGGCACTTTGATAAAAGGAAACTGAGGCAAACTGTTCCCATTTTTTATTTAACACAAAAAATACTCATATCTACATTTCAAACAATTTCTGATTCTAAAAATAAATAAGGTTATTCAAGTACCCACTTACGGTATAGGGTATAGGTACAAATATACTTATGACAGTCTATCACATCAGTATTGTCAACTAATAAAATAATTCGTAGAGGTTTTGCAAAAATATTTAGACTCATTTGCAATACGTCACTTATTTAAAACATTTGATGATGTTCTATAGTTCACAAACAAAATATATAAGTTTCATTATGTGATGTGGAAATCATTATGAGGTGCGTTCTGCTACGTGAAACAATTTGGAATTCTGTATTTAAATACATGTAATATAAATATGTTGGTTAAATAATTAAATCTATCCGTTTACTAATCTAACTATTTACTAATAGAGATGATTTAATTTTGTTATAATTTTTGTATTCTCTCATGATGGTTCATTTTATCTCGGTCTCCCCTATGTCGCAGTCAAAGTTAAAACTAAAAATTCTAGTCGATACATGTTTTGTATGGTGTAATAAATTTATTTCAAAAAATACATACCCATTGTGATAACCGACTTTTAACAAGGTAGAGGTAGGTACTCCATATATTATGAACTACTTTATTAAGTGAGTGAAGTTAATTACTAACTTACATTAGGTAACGTATACCTACATCCATACACTCATCGTTACTTTAATTTACATATCTTTTATCTTTTTATTATTGTTTTAACGATCAGTGAGTAGCAAAAAAGAGCAATGATATTTAGCTAATTATATTTCCATAGTGTTACATTTTTAGTACGTATGTAGTTATGTCTTAATTTATATTTTACTACAACATTTAACTTGTCTTCACTGGTACACATAAGCACCATAATTTTGCACATTCCAATTACTAGGAATGTGTCCTCGAGTGTCAATTTGATTTGTAAGCATTACTGCAATCATAATACTGTAGTGAGCGTGTGGTGTCAATTCTGTCGTTTCATTCCAGAACCTAATTTTAGTTTCACGCTCGTTGTTTCCAATACATAAAACAGAAAGAGTTGGAAGATGTTTAAACAGATCTAAATTTAGTTTTAGAGATGTCAAAATTCTTCTATCAGTGATAAATTAGACGCCACTAAATTCATTGTAATTAAATTTACATTAGACACATGCAAAGTGGATTAATTTGATAGGTCTAAAATATATTCCGAGAAGATTTTAGAAAGAGAGATTGAAACTAAAATTAGGTTTAGGAATGAGATGGCAGAATCGACACCAGTGTGTAGATAGGTACAGTCAGACGCAACTGCAAATGTTTGTCTTCTTACTTCACCTATGATTGTTAGATAACAAGAAAAATTAAATGTATTATAATATAGACGCTCAAGTTTTACATAACTTTACATAATTGTTCAAAAGAAGAAGTCAAACATAGGACTTGTTTTTAAAAAGTAAGCAATATAATGAACTTAGCTCTAGATTCATTTAAGTAATTAGAACGAGTTGATAAGAATTTATAAATTAAAAAATACTAGGTAACCATAACCACTGTGCTATAGAAGCCATTAAAATGTTAATGCAATTGATTACCCACGTTACTGCAAGCTAACATATTTTGCAGGTGTGAGTAGTTAGCATTAAACGACGTGCAACCTAAGCAGTTTCGGATCGAGTTACGTTGCTTACCGTGAGAAAGTTTAGTTTGCTAGTTCTGGTCAGTTTAAGTGAACATGGTGTGTGTTTGTGCTAAAACAATGTGTTTTTTTACGAAATATGGTGAGTTTTTATCTTTGCTAAAATAATACATTACGTAACTGTTATAATATATAGGTACGTCTGAGGTCTGAACTTTTCTCGTACTTTGTTCAAACGAAATTATTTGCATTTAAATTACTGCAAACTAGGTAAAGCGTAGGTACATTAAAACGATGAAATTATGTGGTGTGTGTACTAACACAACCTATAATTCTTATATAAAAGGGACACTAAACGAAGGAAACAATAGCCATTTAACTTTCACGAGCACCCTTCTGGAGCTCATATGAATCAAGGAATTTGAATTTAAATTTGAATAGAAAGTATAAATTCTATCAAGCATTAAAACGTTCTCACTTACAATATATTATTACCTATCATATAATATAACATTTGTATGTTTATTTTTAGTTTTTGAACCAAAAGATCTTAAATATAAAAAGATATAAAAAAGATCCTAAATAAGTTTTATATGAATGAACCTGTAGATATTAATTCATATATGAAAACATCTAAAAGCCATTAATAATTATTTAAAGTATATCCACAATTATGGATTTTGGTTAAAATTTCCATTATGGGCCGTCGATTTAGGGGGGGGCGGGGGGCGGGAGGGGGAGGGGGGGAGGAAGTATACCCCCCTGTACCATCCCCACCCCGCGCAACCCCATGGTTATGGAGATATCCATGGTTAAAGTTTTGAGGTTAGAATACCTTTTTCCATAAATATCCATCGATTTATGGGGCGGGGAGAGGAGGGAGGGAGTAGGGCTACCCCCCCCTGTACCCCCCCTCCGCCAGTATATTGTGTTACAGTATTTTATTTTGTATTTTCACTGTTCTAACCTAACCTAGCCTAGTGTTCGGAGCCAGTATATTGTGTTACAGTATTTTTTTTTGTATTTTTACTGTTCTAACATAACCTAACCTAGTGTTCGGAGCCAGTATATTGTGTTACAGTATTTTTTTTTTGTATTTTCACTGTTCTAACATAACCTAACCTAGTGTTCGGAGCCAGTATATTGTGTTACAGTATTTTTTTTTTGTATTTTTACTGTTCTAACATAACCTAACCTAGTGTTCGGAGCCAGTATTATTGTGTTACAGTATTTTTTTTGTATATTCACTGTTCTAACATAACCTAACCTAGTGTTCGGAGCCAGTATATTGTGTTACAGTATTTTTTTTTGTATTTTTACTGTTCTAACCTAACCTAACCTAGTGTTCGGAGCCAGTATATTGTGTTACAGTATTTTTTTTGTATTTTCACTGTTCTAACATAACCTAACCTAGTGTTCGGAGGCAGTATATTGTGTTACAGTATTTTTTTTTGTATTTTTACTGTTCTAACATAACCTAACGTTCGGAGCCAGTATTATTGTGTTACAGTATTTTTTTTGTATATTCACTGTTCTAACATAACCTAACCTAGTGTTCGGAGCCAGTATATTGTGTAACAGTATTCTTTTTGCATTTTCACTGTTCTAACCTAACCTAGTGTTCGGAGCCAGTATATTGTGTTACAGTATTTTTTTTTGCATTTTCACTGTTCTAACCTAACCTAACCTAGTGTTCGGAGCCAGTATAATGTGTTACTAGATCAGGAAAGCACAGAAGAGGAGGCCGTAACAAGCGGCTCATCTGAGTCCAAAACTTGCACATCACTCGACTCTTCAGACACAGAAGCATAGGGCTTCGGAGACGCCATGGTAGTCAAACGTTGTAGGGCTAACAAGAGTACGTAAAACGATCTCAACTGCAAGGGCAACAAACGATGACTGACACTGACAGCTAACAGATAAAAAGACGCTATAAAACAAAATGGCGTCGCTTCACGTTCCATTCCACAGTATAAACATAAATTCACAAAAGTCAATGTAATTGTATAATACAGCACGGGTTATTGTACACATTAATTACACACTATTTAATAATTGAAAATAAATTAAAATTATATTTAAGAAAAACGAAAACATAATATTTAATAAAATACACGTCTACCACCAACGGAACGTGAAATGTCAACTTTGACGTCTACCATAACAGTTTATCCATAAAAATTTGCAAATGGCGTGTTATTTTCCAATTTATATCGAAACTTTAAAAAATTATATCTCGTAAACCGTGAATTTGCGCACATTGAGATATTTGTAAAAAGCTTTCTATTTAAGAGTACTATCTACAGTAAAAAAGTGAACTTCCAAATCGACGGCCCATAATGGAAATTTTAGCCTGGATTTTACTTTTATAGGCACGAATCTGGTCTATGAATGTAAAACAAGGAAGGACCTTTTCATTTAAATCTATATTATTATCTACATTTATTAAATCATTGTTAATTACTTGTTAACAGATCCAGAAAAAGTATATACATAATCCATTAAAACAATTTGAGAAAGTATTACTTGTGACTTTTTGCGTCAAGGTACGTACTTAGAAAACATACATTTATTTCAATACATAGTACTTTTGTATCATATCGATCAAGGTTATGAGATAAATTGTATGATGACTTTGCCTCTCGATGAGGGAACCTAGTCTCTAGTAAAGCATAATAACTTGCGATTGTGATGAAATAAATACACTTTTGTATCTCCAGGAGGATACGAGCCAACCTGGTCTGAATTAAAACTCATAATTCAGGTATCCTTGTGCTAATCTAGTCTAGAGAAATGATAGTGTAAAGTTGTGAAGATAAATAATTATAGCTTTAGACCCGTGGACCACCATATCGATCAAGGTCATAAATTATATTTTATGATGACTGTATCTCTCGATGAGGGAACCTAGTCTCTAGTAAAGCATAATAACTTGCGATTGTGGAAGACCTGAGCCCAATTGCATAGAATATTATCTATGGGTTTTCGAGCCAAACTGGTCACAGTCAATAGTTAACTATGTATTAAATACACTTTTGTATCTCCAGGAGGATACGAACCAACCTGGTCTGAATTAAAACTCGTAATTCAGGTATCTTTGCGCTAATCTAGTCTAGAGAAATGAAAGTGTAAAATTATAGCTTTCGAAGACCTTTGTAAAAAAGACCTGAGCCATACGTATGGTATAGAATGAATTTCAATGGGTTTTTCGATTCAAACTGGTCACGGTCTACAGTTATAACTAATACATATTTTCCGTCTTAAATGATCTATGAAACATTTGAGTCTAAAACGTATTGAACTAAGCTGTATATGTTTTTTGAGTCTCCCTGACCGCAGTTAAAGTTAACAATTATATTATACAAATATGTTTTATGGTTTTATTTATGTATTTTGAGAGAACTAAGCACGAGTCGCTCAACTCAAAACGTAAAAACGGTATGTCCTTTTTATTTATTTGCATTGAACTGAAACGTGAAATATAGATCAAAATAAGATAGCCTTAGGCATATTTATCGACCTAAAAAAGGCATTTGACACGGTCAGTCACTCCATCTTACTAAAAAAACTAAAAGACATAGGGATATCCGGAACAGCCTATAAAATGCTCGAGTCATATCTGAGTAACCGATTTCAAATTGTCAAAATTGGAGATTCTTGCAGTTCGCCACATGAGATAACGTATGGGGTGCCCCAGGGATCTATACTTGGACCCCTGTTGTTTCTTATATATATAAATTCCATACAAGAAATCACACTACACGGAAACATATCGCTCTATGCGGATGATACATGTCTCTTTTATTTCGGGACATCTATAACAGATATGATAGACCAGGCACAGGAAGACCTGGACAATTTAGTCCATTGGTTTCAGGGTAATTTACTCACGATAAATGCTTCTAAAACTTGCTACGTAATATACAAATCGAAAAACAAAAAAATTGCATCTCACGCTCCTTTAAAGGTTGGTTTAGAAGTATTGCAACAAAAGGATTCGGAAAAATATCTTGGCCTACGAATGGACAGTCGGCTTAGCTGGAATAAACAAATAGACCACATTCGTAACAAACTGTCATAATTATTGGGTTCTTTACGTGGTTTAATGCGGTGCTTGCCTTTGAAAGTACGTCACACAATATATAATTCCCTTGTAAAACCTCATCTCCTTTATTTAATTGAAATCTGGGGAAGTGCTCCCAAAACTAATTTAAAAGACCTACAGATTACACAAAATAAACTAATTAAGATGCTATTCCACTACGACTACTTAGCACCTACGGTAAACATTTACAAAGAAACGAAATATATGAACTTGAAACAACTTTTTAACTATTGTACTTGTATACTAGTAAGAAAAATTCTGAATAAATCAATACACACACAAATTACATTTACTAAAGTTCACCAAATACATAATCGAAGCAGTCGTAGAAAAGATCATATCTTGCTTCCAAACGTTCGAACTACTCAAGGCACCAGAACTATTGGTTTTGCAGGAGTGCAAATTTATAACAAATTACCAAAGGAGGTTAAGAATGCTAGCTCGTACAACGTCTTTAAAAATAAATTAAAAAACCACATTCTAAACGACCTATCTTTACTAAGATAAACGAGATGTCCATCCGTTAGTCTCTGCACTGTGGCTTGTTATTGTGACGGTGCATTCTTAATCTACCGATTAGCAAACGCGGCGGTAGATCGTGTTACGGAGTAAAACCGGTCGTTTTACTATTAATCATATTGTTTACGGCGCTTTTAAAATTTAACTTTCTTAGTACATTGGTGTCAATTCTATCATTTTATAACTAAACTAATTTTAGTTTTGCTCTCTCTTTTTCCAATGCATAACAGTAGTAGGAAATTGGGGATTCTGGATCACTATCGATCGAAATGATCATCGTTTCGATGAATCGATTAACATCGATTCATCGAAACGATGATCATTTCGATCGATAGTTATCCAGAATCCCCAATTCCCTACATTGAATAGATGATCGTTTCAAATTAAACTTATAGAAAAGACACTCAATTCATTACTTTCTATTTAAAAGGAGCATAATACATCCATCATCGATTCGATTATCATTTCGATTGATGGTGATCCGGATCCCTTCATTTTCATACTTTTAATCGTTTCAAATGAATCTATTTCGAAACGAGACTCACTTCAATTGTTTCTGTTTATAGAGAGCATGTTTCTTGCGCACGATTCTATCGTCATCATTTCAATTGATGATTGACTAGATACTTCAATTTCATAAATTGAATAGATCATATTTCCATAACTTTTTTAGTAAAGAAAAACTATGTTTCGAAAATAATTTCGTTTGATAGCTATTTTATAAACCTTGTTTATTCATTAGGATAGGTTAGGATCACAGCTAGATAAATTATATAAAATCAAAGTTCTTTCAATTGGATTTAGTTACTGTCAAACAAGGAGATATGTAACAGCTGCGAGGTTCGATATAAGTAGGCTTTTTGTAATGGAACTTGGACTACCCGTTCATTCAAAATATGCTCTTCAAGCAATACGTTTGGAAAGCTTTAAATCCTGGCCTCAAGAATTACATCAGAAGCCATGCGATTTGGCGGACGCCGGTTTTTTTTACACTGGAGAAAGCGATAAAGTTCTTTGTTACTATTGTGATGGAGGTCTAAAAGATTGGAATCCTGATGACTGCCCGTGGGAGGAGCATGCTCGTTTCTTTCAACGTTGTTCATACGTTTTAATTGTAAAAGGCGCAAGTTACATAAAATATATTAATAACAAAGATGGACAGAAAATTAATCTACTTCAAAACTCTAAATCAATTCAAAGAAATATCAAGATTGAACAAAATATTAAAAATTACAAAAACTTGACTTGTAAAATTTGTTTTGATGAAGAGTTGTGCATGTGTTTTATTCCTTGTGGACATGCTGTAAGCTGTGCAAAATGTGCCTTATCTTTGAATAATAAATGCCCAATCTGTCGAAAAATGTTTTATAAAGTTATTAAAATATATTTTTAATACTTTTCTACCCTTTTTATTTATTACACATGATCCGAACTGCTAAGACCCGAACTGGTAGTACCCGAACTGGTAGTACCCGAACTGATAGTAGTAGTAGTAGTAGTACCGATCTGTTGTATAGCGGGTCAGAACTGAACTACGTTAAATTTAACCATTTTCGGTAAAAAAAGTATCAGTTTCATTACCAATTTAAAGCAGTTGCTTATAACTGATAATAAATAAACTGTTAAAACTATTTATTTAAGTTATTAATTACTAAAACCAACCAAAACCTAAAAATAAAACATTAAGGTAAATATTTTTATGAATTGTTTTTATTCATATAATTAGATGATAAAAATACATTATTACTATCATAAACTTTCAATAAATACCTTGTTATCAATACACCATTGATTAATACAGGTAACGTTTTTTAACGCACATATTTCACTATGATGAATACATTTAAAAACATTTAATGAAGACGAATATTTTTCATACAAAGAAAATAAATTAGGACAATTCTTCTCCTCTAAATTGAGTACGTTATTATTACACAGTATTTTTTTTAACCATAACACTTTTTCTCTTCCTTTCGTAAACACACATTTTCCTTGTAAATAGCTTTTGATATATCTTTCATAGCATTGATAGGGTACAAATCCTTCATTCCAATATATTTTTCGGTTTCGCTCTATCCAGTTAACACATTTTTTTTCGCTGTGTGTAAGTTCATGATACGGAAACGGTGGTCTTACCAAGAGCACTTGTAATTGATTGTCAAATAATATAGCAATTTCTTTTAGAATAAATTCATTCGCAGTATTTTTGAATCCTTGTACATCTACTATTGCATTCATGATATCTTTCTTACAATATTACTTAAAGGCTTATATTCTATAAGTCGATCGTTTATGATCAGACAGTAAGCACTTGTTCCGTCGGGAAATTCTTCAGAGCTTTCAATTTCTAGTCGTACATCAACAGAACCAGTTTTTAATTTTTCGCTCTGTCTAGAACAGTCAATGACAAATAAAGGAGCTAATTTTTTAAAGGAATTAAAATCGAGCAGTGGCTCTGCAGCAAAGTTATAATACGACTGACGAAATTTGGAATACATTTCGTATAATATATTGTTAGAATCAGAAATGGAATTTGCTTAAGAAAAACAAGTTAGAACAAGAATTCCGTTTATTACACGAATTAAATCAAACATTTAAACCAAGGAAAAGTACTCACATTTCACATAATTCAAATAACGATTGCTCACTTGTAAAACCAATACTAATCACGATAAAATGACTCACGTGACCTTTATAACGATCGACAGGGATTCTAGCAGCCGTCCGTTCGCTTCGAGCGTAGAAAAATAAGTGACCGTTCTTATCGAGGCGTTCGGCTTTTATAGATGACGGTAGGTCCGTTGTGATGAAAAAGAGACGTCCCTAACACGGCCTCTCCTGACACGGCGGCGTCCTCGCAGCCAACTCGAAGACCGACGGAGCAGCACCGGCAGCAACATCCTCTTCACAGGGCACCGCGACGTCGCTGGCACGGCGCGGCGTGACATCTCCACGACACGAAGGGGGCGCCGTGACGTCACCGCGACATGACGTTGATGCTTCAGCACTGTCTTGGTCTAGACAATGTTTCATGTTCCTCTTTCACTTAAACAAACACACCCGATAGGTTGATTCCATGAAACGCTAGGACATAATCTTAACTTTTCATAGATTTTTGCACATACTTCATCACTTGCACAGGTCCTCACATCAATCATTCATCTTCACACATCATGTAGGGCAAACATCCCGCAGTCTGTCTGCCATAGGAGCGTCCCGCAGTCCGTCCTCCCTTGATGCTGGCAACCCGACGTGGAACGTCCCGCAGTCCGTCCACCACTCACTTCGTAGAGCGTCCCGCAGTTCGTCTACTAAGTGACATTCATCATCACACATCATGTAGGGCAAACATCCCGCAGTCTGTTTGCCATAGGAACGTCCCGCAGTCCGTCCACCACCAGTAGCGTGATCTGAAACACAGACACTTGACGCAGACCGTCTTCATACTTTCACCATTTTTAGTTTATCACACACATGACACAACATTATCAGTAAACATGTAAGGCAAGCATCCCGCAGTCTGTTGCCAAAAGGATCGTCCCGCAGTCCGTCCTTGAGATGCCCCGCAGTTCATCTCACATAACATTATCAGTAAACATGTAAGGCAAGCATCTCGCAGTCTGCTGCCACTAGGATCGTCCCGCAGTCCGTCCTTGAGATGCCCCGCAGTTCATCTCACATAACATTATCAGTAAACATGTAAGGCAAGCATCCCGCAGTCTGCTGCCACTAGGATCGTCCCGCAGTCCGTCCTTGAGATGCCCCGCAGTTCATCTCACATAACATTATCAGTAAACATGTAAGGCAAGCATCCCGCAGTCTGTTGCCAAAAGGATCGTCCCGCAGTCCGTCCTCTACATGAAAGTAATACTCACGCTCAAAGAATGCAGCGCAAGTATCGGGACACCACTCTCCCTTCGGCGGCACCATACACTGGGCTGTGGCCGGCATGGTCTTGCCATAGCCACCGCTAAGCAGGCGAAGAGTATAGTTTTCTTAGCAGCGACACCCTCGTCGCCTCGTCTCTTCCGCAACCACACTGAACAGCGAACAGCGAACACACAGCTCGCGGCGCTCCATGCGCCTCTCGCCCAGCATAATTATCCCAGCACTCCATCACGTGGGACTAACGGCGCAGCATAGCGACCGGCACAGCAGGAGACGTCCGTTGCACTAAAGAGCCAACTCAAGACAACACAACATTACAAATACCTCCAGCTATAGGAGAGGTCTGTTCGGTTTGAGAGCCGAGAGCTAAGAGCAGTTGTAGGAGAGGTCCGCTCAGCTTGAGAACCGAGCGCCAAGAGAGCTCGACACCATAACGCCACCGACTATGTACCTCGCCACTAAGACAGCTTGTAAACATAACAGATCGCTTCTGACAGCTAGCTAACATGACATTTACTCTCTAATGTCACTGAGTTGCCATTTCATTAAATTTATAGACAACCAACCACTACCACAGACTATCTAAATATGGCTGTCAACGACACGGCATTCCTGTGATGACACACGTCCTCGTGTGTTAATATGAAAAACATGAAAACACAGCACAGTTTCCGCTTGGCTAAACCTGACTATGGTCTTAGCTATAAGATCCAATTGTACCACAACGTGAAAAGCAGAGTATAAACTACCTCAGTTACAGCAGCAGCTGTGTTACCATATCACGCATGAAACTCAAAACTTCCGAACTCAAGTACCATTGACTATCGTTAAAGAACAAAATAAGTTTCACATCAAAATAATTTTAGTCTAACGAAACCCCAGCTACATCATTCGTCTTCAACAGCTATTGCTATAGCTACAGCAAATACAATTGCTGCACACGCGCTTCCCTACAGGAACGCAAAGATTCGACTGTATCACAAGATACCACACGTCAGACCAAAAACCTCAGAGTTCAAGTACTGTAAGGTACCACGCGTCAAACTAAAAACTTCACAGTCCAAGTACTGGAAGGTACCGCGCATCAAACTAAAAAGCTCAGAGTTCAAGTACTGTAAGGTACCACGCGTCAAACTAAAAACTTCACAGTCCAAGTACTGGAAGGCACCGCGCATCAAACTAAAAAGCTCAGAGTCCAAGTACCATAGAACGATTATTTTCAGAAAACCAAATACTCTCACATCAAAGCAACGTTAGTCAACCAAAACTCTAGAAACTCTCGAGTAAGACTAAGGAATCGGGGTAGACATGAAAAAGGACAGCACCATAGCCGGCACTACTGGCATCTGTATGAACCTCGGTGGGAAGACTTGGATCAAAAATGGCAAGAACTGGAGGGCAATCGCGTTAAAAATTATCAACCAAACCGCGAGTAAACCACAACCGCATCACAGCTTTTTGACCGTTTCGTATCGCGCTAATAGTTTTACCAAAAGTTGAGACGTTTCTCGACAACAACTGACAGTTAACGCTGTCAAATGAACGGCAATATCGAATTTCACACGCCTGAACCGAAACTAAACAACAGTTGGTATCAAACCACAACCAAACTATAACTGTACGCTGTCATTTCAAATTAGCGCGATCGGGGCCCTGGTTTACTAGTCCGATTGAATTTTACATCATTGTGGGTCGGATGAGCAATGGGGTAGTTTTTGTGGCGTAATCTTTTATGCATCTCCTAAAGTAGCTAGCTAAGCCCAGAAGTTGGCGTACCTGATTCACATTTTCTGGAGATGAAGTGTTCACTAAGGCTACTAAGACTACTTTTCACGGACTCGGTCTAACCTGACCCTGACTTACTAATTTCCCAAATACTCAACCTCAGTCACTAAAATGCGCAAAAGAGCCTTAACCCTTTAAGCAAGAAGCCACGCGAGATAAACACTCGTGTTTTGACTTCGTGGCCTGGTACGCGCGCTGCTGACCCGCTGCAGGCGTGCTGTCTGGCGCGCGCTGCACGCACTCTGGCGCGTGCTGCACGAAGTCTGTCGCGCACTGCACGAAGTCGGTTGCGCGTCTGCACGCGGTATGGCGCGCGTCTACACGCTGCCTGGCGCGCTGCACGCACTCTGGCGCGCGTCTGCACGCGGTATGCCGCGCTGCACGCGGTCTGGCGCGCGTCTGCACGCTGCTTGGCGCGCTGCACGCAGTCTGGCGCGCGTCTGCACGCGGTATGGCGCGCGTCTACACGCTGCCTGGCGCGCTGTACGCTTTACGTGTGCTCTCCGGCACGCTGCTACGCGCTGTGAGGCACGCCGCACATCGCGCACCTCGCACCCGCTGGCTGCATCCACTGTTGTCCATGCGTTAAGAGACCCTTGGCAATGCTCACAAATGCCTTACAGTCGTCGCTCATTAGAATACCTGGACAGTGGACACACACAAGTAACTCAGAACAGGGAGTACCCGACTCCACAGAATACTGTGTACTGGCACCAAGAAGTACAGCAATTGGAGTCACGGGTGCGGGCTCGTATACGATGAGGGTAGGATGCCCCCAACTAGGCGAATCCCTACACAGACGGGATCGTGACCTATTGTTTCGCGAGCGACTACGCTGATGAGAATCGTTACACCTAATCCTATCACGCAGTCGACGCCCTTCAGTACTGCGAGAATCCCGTCGATCCCGGACACATGACACTATTCGCGAGGCACGACATTTATCGCTCAAGATGCGCCGCGAATCACCATGACCATGCGACCTACTTCACGTAACTCTCCTACTCCGAGATTTACGTCACTCTTGGTTACGCGACCATCTCGAGTGGTTTGTCTTTTAGGACTACGTGACGTACGCCCCATAATAAGAATCACAAGATCGAATAACAAGGTTAGCAATCGTTACATAATTTAAAAACAACGGTTTTCTTGTTCCCTTGAAAATTCAACAAGTTTCCTTGTTTTGTTTTAAGTGGGCGAACTAGTCCTTTATCCCACTTCTGATGTTAGAATCAGAAATGGAATTTGCTTAAGAAAAACAAGTTAGAACAAGAATTCCGTTTATTACACGAATTAAATCAAACATTTAAACCAAGGAAAAGTACTCACATTTCACATAATTCAAATAACGATTGCTCACTTGTAAAACCAATACTAATCACGATAAAATGACTCACGTGACCTTTATAACGATCGACAGGGATTCTAGCAGCCGTCCGTTCGCTTCGAGCGTAGAAAAATAAGTGACCGTTCTTATCGAGGCGTTCGGCTTTTATAGATGACGGTAGGTCCGTTGTGATGAAAAAGAGACGTCCCTAACAATATTGTATTTATTTTCACTAAATTTTAAATTGAGAGCATCGTATGGATAGTATTGGGAATTTAAAAAGAGTGACACATTTCTTAAAAAGCAATGATCGAATATAGAGCAATCTTTAGTAGGATTATTTTTCCTTTTGGTCTGTAAACCAAAAATAACATATCTAGGTTTTTCAAGTTGTGAGGCAGTCTTGACTGACCATGAATGTTTTGTTGTTTTTGGTAATAATAGGTATTCATAAAGATCCCAATTTCTAAAAGAAATTGGTATAGGACGATCTTTTTCAAGAACTTTTAGTAAAGACAGTCTTTCGCGATCTGAAACTTTAACATGAGGCATTCGCCACTGAACTTTATGTAAATCAATTTCTACTTGGACATTGTTGTTTTGTTGTATAACACTGTTTAAATTAGTACTGCTTCTATTTAATATAAGCTCATGTTTGCAATTAATAATAATTTTGTTGTAATCTTCTGCAAATCCTAAAATTCGACGTAAAGGTATATTTACACTAAAATAAGCGTTATCATTTTTATCTTCACCGCCCTTCAAATTCCAACCCCAAATTTCAGCAAATTTACTCTCAAAATCATTCATTGAAACATATGATTTTATTGTTGTTGTTACACCTGCGTTTTTTATATGATCAACTTCAATACCATTCATTTCATATCTTATATCTTGAAACAGAAACAGAATTGGGTTATTCGTAAAATTTAATGTTTTTGGTATCAATTTTCCTGCTTGGTCTTTTTCAAGCACTTTTGCATGCCCTTCAATATATATTGAACTGGAGGATGGTAATAGGTATATATCTTGTTGATTGATGGGTATTCGTATCTCATCATTTTCTTTGAAGCTTTGGTTGTAGGGATTATATACGTGGTACTCATAGCTCTCGATAGAATCATCGAACTGAGGAGGATCACAAATCTGTAGAATACTCATATTTTAAATCCAAGAGCTCTTAGAAATAACTTGTTACTTTTGGTGATTTTAATACGTCTATGCACACCTCTTTCTTTTGGAGGAATGATGCGTTTTACTTTGTCATGTAGAGTTTTATTAAAGACAATCATTTTATTTTTCGCAAATGAAGGCGCACTATAATATTTTCTTTTCTAAAATCTACAATGTTATCATGTGTATCTAGAATTCTGACCGTCACAGATGATATATTTCTTTTTGAAAAAGGAAAGTATATTATATTTGTAGGAACTTCTACAAATCGATGGCCTGCAGGAACATTTGGTATAAATTCATAAATTATATGAGATGATATTCCGTTAAAATAGGCTCTTTGCACTAAATCACATTCGACTCTGATTGCGGTCACTGGATGAATGTTGAAAGGATGCGATGACTCATGCCATTTATTGGCTTCTAATTTAGTATTTGAAAATCCCAACAAATTTCCAAAAGATTTATTATTTTCAAAATTTACTGCTTTTGTGCAAAACAATGAGCTTTTTAAAGTATTATTGTTCGCTTTTAATTTTAATTCACAGTTTATTGTATTACCGTTTATATAGTCACATAAATCTTGTAAATCGTATATACCAATGGGAACTTCAATACTTTCATCATAATCTCCATAACAAAACATATTATTTTCTCCATTTATATTTGGTATAGAATTGAAAGCTGAGAAGAAAACTAGCCCACATTCATAATTATCAGTTAAATTTATATCAGGAAATATATTGGACTGTAAAATAGATTCGTTTCCAGTGATTGTCACCGTGATCGACATGTTGTTATAATGAGAGATGGAATCTATAAGACTTACTATTTATGTATTATTACCTAGCCAAAATGAATGCAGAAACTCGATACAGAGGTGCCCACAATTAAAACTGTTATTTTGTTGAAGATTTGTATAATTGTAACGGATATTCGATCCTAAATAGTTGATTAATTCTTTTGGAGGTTTCAAGTTTCCATAGCTGTCAAAATACTCCTTATATTTATTATATTTTACGTAAGCTACCCAATGAGTCCCTGTGTTTTTAATGGTATCTAAATTTATTATACCACATTCTTTACGTAAAGGGTTTTCCGGCAACGTATCTCTCATAAATACTCCTCTGAAATATGGAATATGCCTCGTGTGTTTATATAAATCAATATTAGTCAGAGCTCTATTGGGTAGCCGGTGTATTAGTTTTTTGCCTTTGACGAAACATATATTCCTAAACCACTTTTATAAGGCTTAACGTGTAAGCCTCTACCAATACAAATTGCTTCTAGTTCTTTATTGTGTCTTTCTAATTCAGCTAAACGTTTTTCTGCAGCTTTATAATCATTGACAGCCTTGGTTATACCAGCAATGCCTCCTGCTAAGCTTCCAGTAGCAGACAATCCAGCAAAGAGAGGTATCAGTGGAAGAAAGCCTCCAGTTTTTTTTGGTACAGGAATAATACGAGGAAGTTTTACTGGCAGTTCTGAAGCTAGCTCCTTTGCTGCAGCGAATGCGAGTTTAATTGCCATTTTTTTACATTTAGGTTTTATTTTGTGAATTTTCTTTTTGGTGTGTTTAATGATAGTTTGAAAATTCTTCTGTAACCCAGCTCCAGAATTGATTTTTGCTATCATTGCTTTATTCACTAAATTTGCTGCAATTTTTTCCCCCATACTTGCTTTAGAAGATGATTCCCGTCCTTTCGCCATTTTCATTAAAATTTTATCAGCTTTATGACGATCACTTAAATGTTGTGATTTACTGTAAGCAATATCGTGTTGCTTACAGTATTCGTCTAGTGGATTTATACCTTTATCACCTCTAGCAAGTCTCTGTTCAAGTCTTGTCCCTGGACCACAGTAATTATATCCCGGTAAATGTAGTTCAATGGGCAATTTATTTATTATGTTATTGACAAGACCTTTACCTTTCATTACCAGATTAACAATGATTGAAAATAAATATTTTCAATATATTTATTAGTCACTAAATGTTGTAAGGTGGCCTACAAAATATTTGTTCTGCTAATCCAACTGTTTTCACTCGATGGTAGTCCCAACCATTTAACATAAACTTGGTTTTTATTTCTTTTCATGACCTTTTCAACGAGATAAATGTTAGGATATTTCGCTTTTTGAAGTTCCTGTGCGTAAAACCCTCCCATAATAGGTTGTCTTTTTGAATCTATGAGCAAATACGTTTTAGGGTCACTTAGGTTTTCATATGTCTTGTACTTAATTCTGAATTTATTCTTTTCTTTCAAAAGTTTAATAAGTGGTGACTTATACCATAAGGGATATTTATTCATGGGTGTAAACATTTTAGAGGGAATATAACTACTGCGAAGTTCATTTAATGTGTTGTACATAAAACTAACCGCCTCATCTAGGCTTTTACTGAAAATCTCTGTTTGCCAGTCTATCTCATTCAACTTAGACGAAATCGCTTCATAATCGCCATAGTGATATAAGTACTTTAAATATGGTTTACATTTTAACGTATGCAGTTCAACAAAATCAGCAGTTATACAGAGGGACTTGTGATGGGGATCCTCTGGGACTAACGGGCTACTAGAATGCGCAACTGACACGTCGCTGTTGGATAAAACTAAGTCTAAAATTCGATTATTATGATTTAAGATTGAATTGTATTGTGATAAATTGCATAGAATTAAATTGTCAAATAATTCAAACTGATAATCACCCTGAATATTATGGGGCTCATACGAGCAGCCATCCTCTGAAAGCTTCCATATTAAATTTGGTATGTTGAAATCACCCAAAACAATAAACTTATCCAACGGATGGTCTAAAACTATGTTTGTGAGAGTAGAAGAAAATATTTCCGTCTGTAAAGATAATGAGTTACCTAGGTTTTGATGACACATATAAACTACACAAATACGCATTTTATAAATAACTTTAGGTTTGAGGTGTTGGAGCGTAAGTGTTACCCATAAATCCTCCGCAGTGGAGCACCACTCGCTGTGACCTTCGGCAGCGAGCTCCCGGCGCACAGCGATCAGTACCCCCCCACCGAGGGTCTGCGCGGTTGCTTCATAATTTCTATCCCGCCTCCAAACAAGATATCGGTCATCAAATAACTCACTGTTACTTATGCCCTCGACAAGCCAGGTCTCAGTCAGACATATTACATCGTAATTGTTTAAACAAACATTTCTGTAAAACTCCGAAGTTTTAGTACGTAAACCGCGAACGTTTTGGTAAAAAATTTTTAGGAGCATTTTATATTATATATTATTAACATCTGCGTAGAAAAAAAGAATAAAGGCAAAAACAAATACATTACGTAATTATAGTAATTTAAGTAGCGAGACTTTGTCCATAATTTAATTGTATTGAACAAGAAGGCATTAAAATAGTTAAGATTAGATAAAATAAACAAAAGACATCGGCAAACAGGAAACAGCAGCAAACGTACGACCGGCCGCCACGCAGCACAAGTAAATAGGTAATAGCTCGCAGCTATAAGTGAACACAGACACACCGCCAGTAGCGGGCGCGCGTAGGCACTACGGCGACGCCGACGGGGCGCTCGAGCATAGTATGTGATTATCCAACTTTGCAAGCAGCAGGTGTTACGGAATAAACTATAAATATTAAAAATAGCCAAATTAAGACAGGAACAGTATATCACTACGAGAGTCTTTTTAGATCCGCTTCCGATTTGATAGTAAGGACGGGCGAAGAGGGATTTTTCCGTATAAAGATTTTGCACCCTTTTACCCACGTAAATGCAAAATTTCGCTCCCTTGCCAAAGCTTTAGCTTTATTAAGCAGAAGCTTGTTTTCTAGTGTGAGGTGGTCGTTCACAAATATCCTGGACTCACCCTGCAGGTCCAGATCCGCCGGGGTGAGTGAGCGTTTTTTTGCCGCTGTAACAAAGTTGTCTTTTAGATACCTATTGTGAACAGACACTATGATTGATTTATTCACCTTGTCGTTCCTCATAGGCACTCTCGCGACATAATTGATTTGTTATTTTCCAATGGGACATTGAATGAGTTCACCAATTTTAGAGACAAGCGAAAACAAATTCTCGGCATTTGCCACCGGGACTCCCTTTATCTCGATGTTGTTCAGGCGCGATCTCTGCTCCTGCTCACGGATGGTTCCACGGAGCAGCTCAACCTGCTGCTGTAGAAGACTTACATCGTCCTTTGTTTTTATAAGTTTTTGAACTTCTTGGTCGATGGCGGAAATTCTGCTGGTCAGAGCTTCTACAGAATCCTGCACGAAATTCATTGACACCTTCATATCAGCCATATCCGGCTTTATAAGCTTCAGATCTGCAATATCAGCTTTCATTGTTTTAAGGTCCTTTATATCCGCTTGTATGGACTTGAGACTGTCAATGAGGGTTGGCAACGCAGAAATCTGTGCGGTCAAGCGCTTAAGGTCCATCGCAATGCTGTCCAAGTCGGCAGGCTTTGGAGATTTAACAGAGCCGGTCTTGGCTGAAGGAACTGGAAGTGGGCTTGATGCCCCAGCAGTCTTGCAGGCGGTACACTTCCAAGTATTCTTTCTGTCGCCAAGTTTCCGGTATCCGGTTTCCGTAATACCGGCGCAGGGGAAATCGAAACGACCCATGCAGGCGGTACACTGGACTCCATCATGGAATTCTGTTTCACAACGCTTACACTGGAACATCGCGAGAAAACACGAACAACTTGCGTGAAGAGAAAAAAGAAGTCGATGTAAACAAACAGCCGAGAGCCGCGGCAGGTGGACAACCGAACGAAACAGGTTTCCGATTAGCGTGTGCACGGTCCGCCGTTTACGGACTGACGGTATACGTAGGAAGCTCCATGCTTTTAATAGACCCGACCCAGTACGCTACTTGTGCGAAATATCTACATACGTAGGAAGCACCATGCTTTTACTAGACCCGAGCCAGTACGCTACTTGTGCGACATATCTACATACGTAAGAAGCACCATGCTTTTACTAGACCCGAGCCAGGACGCTACCTGTGCAACATATCTATATACGTAGGAAGCACCATGCTTTTACTAGACCCGAGCCAGTACGCTACTTATGCGACATATCTACATACGTAGGAAGCACCATGCTTTTACTAGACCCGACCCAGTACGCTGCCTGTGCGACATATCTGCATACGTAGGAAGCACCATGCTTTTACTAGACCCAACCCAGTAAGTTACCTGTGCTACATATCTACATACATAGGCCGCACCATGCTTTTACTAGACCCGACACAGTACGCTACCTGTGCAACATATCTACATACGTAGGAAGCACCATGCTTTTACTAGACCCAACCCAGTACGTTACCTGTGCTACATATCTACATACGTAGGCCGCACCATGCTTTTACTAGACCCGACACAGTACGCTACCTTTTTTTTTTTTTTTTTTTTTTTTTTTTTTCCCGTGGGGAAATCCTCATGGATACCTCTCTGCTGCGGGGGCGACAGAGAGGTTATGCCAGATTCCTACTGGCTAAAACCCCACGTTTGTCCTCCTTACGCCCTATTGGTCGGGACTACGGGAACTCTTCGAACTCTTCCGCGGTCCCGACGGCGCTGGTCTCCTGGACCTCAACCCTGGCGGCGATTTCGTACCGCGCGCGTCACCTCGAGGCCCGATATCGAGAGTAAACACCCCCGTGTTCACCTCTCGAGCCTCTAGAGTCAAAGTAGGAGTAAAACTCCTCCCCTGACCCCATCCCGCATGCTCATCACCATTACGGGCAATGTGCAATGCAGGGTTGCCTCTCCGAGTATCCCAATCTCATACCCATAAGGGGAGAGAAGGACAAGTCCACACCACCCTACTTCTGTATTTACCCTCGTACTTTAATTAACCACGCTTTGCGGGCGACGTACACCTCGTGCCCACCGCCCAGCCTTTATTACGGAGGATGAAAAGGGGTAAAGAAGCGCCCTCTTCGACGCCCCGCTCTCTTCTTTCGCATTAGGAGGTCAGAAGTGAGCTCACGCTCTCTCTCCGCAGCTTCTTTCTGACACATTACGCGCTCACAGAAGGATACGGCCTCATCCCATGACCTCTCGCTTCCGACGATTGATTTGATCAAGGTCGGAAGGGAGAGGTCATTACCAACAGCTACGACGAGGTCGCAACGCTCGTTGGCCCAACCTGGGCACTCCTGAAGAGTGTGCTGCGCCGTATCCTCGACGCAACTACAATGGTGGCATTGAGCAGTCGGCTCTCTACCTATACGGCAAAGGTACTTTCCAAAGCAGCCATGCCCGGAAAGCACCTGTACCAGTCTGAAGGTAAGAGATCCATGAGTTCTGTCCAACCACTCCTCAAGGATCGGTCGGACAGCCTCAACGGTTCCTACGCCAGCAGTCGGCTGGGCCAACCGTTCCTTCCATCTATGGACTAATGCCTGTCGAGCATGGAGTCTCCACATCTCAGTTTCCCTCGAATGAGGATACTCTCCCCGGAACAGTACGCTACCTGTGCAACATATCTACATACGTAGGAAGCACCATGCTTTTACTAGACCCAACCCAGTACGTTACCTGTGCTACATATCTACATACGTAGGCCGCACCATGCTTTTACTAGACCCGACACAGTACGCTACCTGTGCAACATATCTACATACGTAGGAAGCACCATGCTTTTACTAGACCCAACCCAGTACGTTACCTGTGCTACATATCTACATACGTAGGCCGCACCATGCTTTTACTAGACCCGACACAGTACGCTACCTGTGCAACATATCTACATACGTAGGAAGCACCATGCTTTTACTAGACCTGAGCCAGGACGCTACCTGTGCAACATATCTATATACGTAGGAAGCACCATGCTTTTACTAGACCCGAGCCAGTACGCTACTTATGCGACATATCTACATACGTAGGAAGCACCATGCTTTTACTAGACCCAAGTAAGTACGCTACCTGTGTGACATATTTATATACGTAGGAAGCACCATGCTTTTAATAGCTTTTTGTCTTTTCTGGTACGTACTGACAGCTACTTATGTACGTAGTAAAGTCAGGTAAATTACGTAGTTCGATGCAAGTACGCCGGCTACTTAATGAAAGCTACGTACACAACATGGTACCGGCTACAAGCGTAATGCTGTCCTGTTTTGCTACAGTTTTTAAGTATGCCGGCCCGGGAATTTTTTCTCAGTGTGTATATTATTAGTACCAAAATGAATAGTATAGTAACTAGGCGTTCTCAGTCAGCACTCTCTACTCGTGATTTTGCTTACCCCTCGCTCCCCGCATAGGCCGCATAGGACATGCCGTCTCTGGGCACGCCTATTCCACCCTTAAAAACCTTCAATTGATAATTAATTATAATTTAAATTTTTTGCAGGTGAAATAAATCAGATTCCCAATACAACAAGCCCTCTGGCTGGTGAGTTTCATATTTTATATAAGTCGGATAGTGCGTACCAAAACTGAATAAAACAATAAGCGGGTAGGTACATTTTACCCGTTACCACCAGCGAAGTTATTTCGTGTGGGCGTTACTATGGGAGATGTAGGTTCGACCAAACCTGCACTATCATAATTCATAGTTTCGTTCGTCTATTATAGTATATATTAGTATATAGTCTGCTGTCGCTCAGGGTAGCTCGGTAAACCTAGTCCACTTCAAAAACCTTCGATTGATTATTAATTATATTTTATAAAGAATATATTTTTTTCAGATGAAATAAACCAGATTCCAAGTCCAACAAACTCTTTGGCTGGTGTGTTTCATATTTTGTTATAATAAATATATTATTAGTACCTAAATGAACAGTATTCTAGCAAATAGGAGTTCTCACTCAGAGCTCGCTACTTGTGATGTGGCCTGCATCTCGCTCCCCGCATAGGCCTGCCGTCGCTCGGCACGCCTAGATAATTAATTATATTTTAAGTATACATTTTTTGCAGGTGATATAATGCTGATTCCAAGTCCAACAGATCCTATCGCTGGTGAGTTCCATATATTATACGTACTGTTATAAATCCAATTTGTATGTAAAAACTGCAATTAGTGCAAAAAACCTCCGCGACCATGTGCTTTTACCGAGGCTTATAAATACACCTCGTTCTTTGTTAAATAGTCAGTCAGCCGCAAATTATCGAGTTGTAAATCACATTAAAAGTTTTCCAGCAGTAAAAAGCATTTTTTTTAAAAAGGACCCACGGAGCGCCATCCTTACAATTTTGGTGTCAGAAGTGGGATCCCAGGAAAGAATCGCTGAGTACTGGGATCAATTAGGTGTTAGGCGTCGCGAATTCGTTCTCCCGTCTGGCACCGTAATTTTGGCTCCGTGGACGTAAGGTCCTTTAAGTGAAAATAAGTGGTCGACGATAAGCCTTGGGCACCCTGCCTAAGCCCGCGCTGCATCTCTAGTGGTCGACGATAAGTCTTGGGCACACCGCCTGAGCCCGCACTGCACCTGCTGCTGCCTGTACATCGTGGTCGACGACAAGTCTTGGGCACACCGCCTGAGCCCGCATCACGTCAGGCCTGGACAACGGATTACTTCTCCAGCTCATCGACTGTCTCATCATCAACCTAATATTCCACGTGTCTGGAATATTCCCACGGACTTCGACATCGCAACGTGACTTCGTGGTACCTGCAATACGACTCCCTGAGTCGCCAGTTGCCCGTCCTGCTCGTTGACGTCAGCGCTGCATTATTGCGCGCCACATTTCTTGGTTTTTGGAAAAAGCCGTTCCAAAATGTTCGTGAGTGCTGCTGCTGTTCTGTGAGTCTTTTTATATATTTGCCAATTTAAAAAGTAAAAGTTTAAAAGTGTTTTTGTGAAGTGAAAGTGATTTTTCCTATAAATATTCGTAAATTCAAACTTAAAAACACTTATTTGCAAGTATTTTACAGAACTATTAAGTTAGCAATTCTATTCTATTCTACTATATTTTTATGCTTACTTGTTTATTTTACATTTTGTGTTTTTGTGTTCTTTTGATGATCTGTACTGCATAATTTATTTACAAATTTAATGTCTCTTAAAAAGGAGGAAATCGAAGAAGTCGAAGAAATCGATTCTTCCAGATCTGACTCGGATACTAATTATTTGACAGAAACTCCTTCACCAAAACCGAAAATTAAAATGTCGGACAAAATTACACTTTCTGTATTGCTACAATTTATTAAACCTTACAAAGGGGATCGCGAGTCACTACCTGCATTTTTAACAAATTGCGAAAATGCAATTTCTCTTGCCAGTACAGACCAACAAAAAGTTTTGTGTAAGTACATTGTCTCGCAACTCGAAGGCAAGGCTCAACTAGCCTGTTGTTTAAAATGCTTTAACGATTGGTCTGAAATTAAACAATTCTTAAAGTCTACTTTTGGGGAGAAGAAACACTCCACTCATTTATTAGTTGACCTGCAAAATTGCAAGCAATTGCCTTCCGAGGATGTGATACAGTATGCTCTACGTGTTGAGTCGTGTTTAACGAGGCTTCAAGCTGACATCCACTACAGCTGCGAAAATGAATCCGAGCTTGTAGGTAGATTAGCCGCCATGGAGGATTTGGCCCTCAATACTTTCTTACTAGGGTTAAACTCCAGTTTCTCTCACATTGTGCGGTGTAGGAATCCTAAGACTCTATCTGAAGCTATAACACACGCGACTGAAGAAGAAAAATTATTTAAATTGTCTAAATTAACAAATCGTACTACAAATTTTAAGCTGTGTTCTATTTGCAACAAAGGCGGTCATGTCGCTGCCCAATGTTATAACAGAAACAAATTTAAAAATGTTTCACCAAATTTTCACCACGTGAATAATACAAATAATGCACAAAACAACAATTCAAACTTTGATGCAAATAAATTGTGCGCTTATTGCAAAAATCGTGGACATTTGATAGGTGAATGTCGTAAACTTAAGTATAAAAACAATCAAACGCGCACCGGGTCTCGAAACCCTACACTACCTAGTACACAAGCACCGACTTCGAGTCATTTGCCGAGCAATAATCGCTCTAATGTGCATGTTGTTTCTTCACCTACTGACGAGAATTATGACAGTAGTTTAAACTAAATTCGGTTTCGGTTACGTGTCTGCCGAAACCACATGACGATTTAAATGACACGAAAAACTATTCAAAATCCCGTGTTCCTAAATTATTCCAAACACGGAAGACGAAACAAAATTCTAATTTTGGTGGGAATAAATCCCAATGTACTGAGTGCTTAGCAATGCCTAAAGAGCATTCACCCTGTGTTCCTAAATTTTCTTCAGCACAGGTTATTCAACACTCAGATACTTCACCCTGTGTTCCTAAATTTTCTTTAACACAGGTTAGCCAAAATTCAGAGACTTCACACTGTGTTCCTAAATTTTCTTCAGCACAGGTTATTCAACACTCAGATACTTCACCCTGTGTTCCTAAATTTTCTTTAACACAGGTTAGCCAAAATTCAGAGACTTCACACTGTGTTCCTAAATTTTCTTCAGCACAGATTAATGAAGGTTCAGAGACTTCTAAGTCAAAGAACCAATCAAAAGTCTCAACCTCTGATTTTTCTAAGAAACAAATAAAACACAATCTCTCACCTCGAAGTAAGAAACCGAGTTTATGTTCTAGAGATTGCACGCGTGAGAAGACTTTTACTATTAACAAAATTAATGATAAAGTTTCTCTTCCTCACGTTTATTTAAAAACGAACTTTAATGACAAGCCCTTGTGCTTTTTGATTGACACTGGTTCAACAATTTCAATTGTCAAATTATCAAGTTTATTAAAACAACCAGTGCTCGGACCTGAAATTATTAAACTTAAAGGATTAAGTGACAATGATTCCTATTGCGAATCTCTCGGGTCTATTGAACTCAATTTTGAGCATCAAATTACTTCTTCAAAAAAGATAGTATTTGATTACATGTTTCATGCTATTGACGATACGATCAACTTATATTACGATGGAATTATTGGAAGTGACTTTATTCAACATTTTAAGATTGATATCCAATACTCTACTAATTCTCTTAATTTACAAGGTCATGTAATACCTATTTGCTCTAGCAAGACATCATACATCTTGCCTCCGCGGTCAGAAATGGTAATTGAGTGCCCAGTTTCCAACCTATCAGAATTATCTGGTCAAAAAGAAGCTTTGATTCTTGATCACAAAGTTTGTGAAGGCGTATTTTTAGCTAACTGCATTGTAGGCATAAAACCTAACAAAAGAGTTAACGTTTCTGTTTTAAACACAACCGAAACTGAGATCAAAATTGACAACTTGCAAGTTCAGTTAACTCCATTCGAACTGCCGCCTTCAAAGTTAAATGACACTCAACAAGAACTCGTTCATCAACTAAATACACTAAATATTGACCGATCTCAAAAAGTTCTTGAGCAAATTCGATGTTCGCATTTGAATCCACAAGAGAAGAAAACATTAATCAATTGTCTTTCCAAATACACTGATATATTCCATCTCGAGGGCGAATTCTTAACTCATACAGATGTAATAAAACATTCTATAAATACTGGAGATTCAGCCCCTATTCACGTAAAATCGTATCGCTTTCCAGAAGTTCACAAAGATGAAGTCGAAAAGCAAATAAAAAAGATGCTTGATCAAAAAATTATTCGTCCTTCAACGTCACCTTGGAGTGCACCCGTGTGGGTTGTCCCAAAGAAACTTGACGCTTCTGGTAAACAAAAGTGGCGAATCGTTATCGACTATCGACGTTTAAATGATGTCACGGTTTCTGAGGTTTATCCTCTTCCTCTTATTAATGACATCTTAGATCAATTAGGCCACTCAAAATATTTTAGTACTCTCGATTTGGCCTCCGGGTTCCATCAATTGAAATTGGACCCCAAGGACACTGAGAAGACAGGATTCAGTGTCACAACCAATGGTATCTCAGGACATTTTGAGTTTACAAGGATGCCATTTGGATTGAAGAATGCACCTTCAACCTTCCAGAGATTGATGAATTTAGTGCTTTCTGGATTGCAAGGTCTTCACTGCTATATATACTTGGACGACTGCATAATTTACTCATTTGACCTTGAATCCCATATACAAAAGCTCGAACTTGTATTTTCGAAACTTAGAGAGGCAAACTTAAAATTACAGCCCGATAAGTGTGCGTTTTTGCGACGCGAAGTCGCCTATTTAGGGCATGTTATCACAGATAATGGTGTTTCGCCTAACCCTGACAAGGTCAAGGCCATTTCTCAGTTTCCAACACCGAAAACGCCAAAAGACATAAAGTCTTTTCTAGGACTAACGGGTTATTATCGCCGTTTCATAGAGAATTTCTCTCACATAACTAAGCCTCTTACGTCATTATTGAAAAAGGATACGACTTTTCATTGGTCTCATGAACAAGAGTTGGCTTTTACTACTCTTAAGCAAAAGTTAATGTCAGCTCCTTTATTACAGTATCCCGATTTTAGTAAACCATTTATTGTTACGACAGATGCCTCTAATTACGCCGTTGGCGCAATCCTATCACAGGGCGAGGTTGGCAAGGATAAGCCTATTGCATTCGCCTCTCGCACCTTAAATAAACAAGAAGGAAATTATTCTACAACCGAGAAGGAACTTCTCGCTATTTTATTTGGCATCAATACATTCCGTCCCTACTTGTACGGATATAAATTTAAAATTGTAACGGATCATCGGCCTTTAACCTGGTTATTTAACTGTAAGGATCCAGGAGGACGCTTACTCAGGTGGAGACTTAAATTAGAAGAGTACGACTACGAGATAGTCTACAAACCAGGCCGAATTAACAGTAACGCTGATGCTTTATCGCGTTACCCAGTAAATGTTCTCACCCGTTCCAAATTAAACATTGCAACTTACGAGCAATTCTTTAAAATGCAGTTTACGAGGACTACTCCTAACTGCGACACCCAAATCGAAGAGCACAACGAAAGCTTACATGTAGCTAAACAAAAATCAATCGCTTGTCCGTTTGCTCTCGATTTCGATTATTCTATGCCTAATTGTGAGCATTTATTATCCATGACAGATAATTCCGCCGAATTGCGATCAGGTGAACGCGAACCTGACACCGTACAGTTGGTAAATACAAAAAATAAGATACTCTATTTCCTATACACTAAAGTCCATCATTTCGACGAAACAAGCTATAAAACCATATTTAATTTATTACTCAAATTGAGGAATCAAATAACATTACAAGACGATTATGATAGGGAAATTGCTATTCCCGACTTTTCGGAACCTTTTACAAAATTATCATACGTGAAAATTTACAACATTATATCTTTTATTTTTCACGGTACTAACATAAAGGTTCATATTTACAAAAATCAGATTCTTTATCCTACTCCTGCCGAAGTTCAAAATATTCTCAAGGAGAACCACGGGACTACCATAGCTGGTCACCCGGGTATAAAGCGCATGTATAGCAGAATTAAAGCTTCCTACTACTGGAAGACAATGCGCTCAGACATAGAACGTTTTGTAAAAGATTGCAAACTATGTCAAGTAAACAAGCCACTGCGAGCTTCTAATAAAGCACCTATGGTTATAACTTCCACAAGCACTAAGCCATTTGAAAGATTGGCCCTTGATATTGTCGGCACTTTACCCGAAGCAGGTCTTCAAAAATTTAAATACATTTTGACCCTTCAGGATGATCTAACCAAATTTTCATGTGCCTATCCAATGATTACTTGTACTACAGATGAAGTTGCACGTAACCTCATTCACTTCTTTTCTCTATTTGGATTTTGCAAAACTATTTTAACCGACCAAGGTACTTGTTTTACTTCTGAGTTATTTAAACAATTGACCGAAATTTTAAAGGTGAAAAATCTATTTTCTACTCCTTATCACCCCCAAACTAATGGTGCACTTGAGCGATCTCATGCAACTCTTAAAGAGTATTTAAGATCCTTTGTAAATGATAACCAAGATGACTGGAACTGTTATCTCGCAACTGCTATTTTATCATATAACACAACTCCGCATTGTACTACTCAGTACACACCTTTTGAATTGTTATATGGCTATAAGCCCTCTATACCTAGTAGTATATATGGATCTAGTGACAATACTACTTATCAAGAATACATCCGTGCTTTACAGTACAGAATGAAATATTCTCGTGAAAGAGCTATTGAGCATATGAATAAAAGTAAAGAATCTTCAAAAAGGTATTATGATTCTTCTTCTCGAGAACAAACTTATAAAACTGGTGACATGGTATATTTAAAACACCATCACAGATTACGCAAGGCGTTGTCCCCTATTTGGAAGGGACCTTATAAAATAATAAAAACACACGGTAAAAATAATGTCACTCTTTGTATAAATCGAAAACATGTAAAACATCATATTAATGAAATAAAACCAGCATGATGTTATTATTTTCGTTATCATTGTTTCAGATTACTGCTCAGTACGAGTTTTTCGAAACCGATTGAGCCTATCTCACATAGTCCAGGGATATACTTCGACCCGACTAGTGTTGCTTATTTTTATAATGACTACTGGAATGTAGTAACTTATGTAGAATTTGTACCCATTAAACCTTATGTAATAAATCTAAATAGTTCTTCAAATACTGTGACGTCTTCCTGTTCCACGCGTCGACAGGTGGCGCCGCCTGGTGGATATCCAACTGAAGCAAATCCAGCCAATGAGAGAAAAATATTGTGCCGCCACAAAAGTGACGTCATCGTGAACATAAATTGATACCTTGCCATTTTGCTCGTTCAGTTCTCCTTTGGATTTAGAGTAAGCCAGATCGGCAAAGAACTCTGTATAGTTTTTGGATTATATAAAGCTAAGTATTCTTCTAATTAAGTAAAATTAATGTGCTAAATATCAAAAGTGTACTTATGTAATTACTGATTGTATTGTCATGTATTGAATATCAATTTTAAAAGAGTTCCATCGAGTTTCTTGCCCATTCTTCTCGACAGGACTACATCTTTGGAATGGGCACTTAGAGTCATTTGCCTAGTAATCTTGAAGTAATTGAAAAATGAAGTAATTGGAAATACAAAAATATTAAGTGATTTAAACTGTGTCTTATTTATTCTTGTGATTAATGCAGGTTGTAACATTTTCAGAAGTGGGATGACCTCATCCATTTCTGCCCGGACATGCAGCCCCAATGTGAGATCTGCCTGGGAGTCAACATCTTGCTGTACTTCGAGCAAGTGCGCACCGTGACATCGGCCTGAGCTTCGGGATACCTGCATGGAGAAGCTGGAATAATCTGGTAGGATCAATTCAAGTTGTAACAAGTAATAGGCAAAGCTGATTTTAAGTATATCTCGGGTCACATTGGCCTATGTTTTTATTCTTTCTTTGTTAAGTTTTGTAGGTTGCGTCGATGTAACAAAAGTGGATAATGTAAGGATTCTAACGATATCCCAAGCATCGACATATGTTCAAGCATTTAAGTTCTAGCGTAATAAAGAAACATGCATACAGATATTCATACACACACTCCTTTTTGTTTTGTGCAGTCGTGTAATAACTGAATAACTTCTTTCTTTCGTGTTTTACAATGATTTACTTAAAATCAATCTAAAAGTCATGTAATTGAAACGATTGATTCGAATTTATTTTTAATAGATTGAAATAAATTTAAAATGTTTAAGTTTGTATTTGACCACATCAAGCTCATTTTATACTTAAAGAAAACTTATGTAGATATATCATTATGAGCCGCAGTACAAGTAATTATTAAGTAAAAACTCTTTTGCAACCCACCCTCTTTATAATTAAAAAAATTAACAACTTTTCAGTACCCACTTGTATGTTTCGAAATAAGCGAGAAAAAAAAAAGAAGGCCAAAGAAATTTGCAATTACCCTCCGAACTCGTAATAATTGTATGACGGCAGGGCATCTCGCAGTATGAGCTGTGTTCATTATGCATAACGTAACATAGCATACATAAAAAGAGGATATTATAGACCTAATTATTTTGTTAACAAATTTGTTAATAATTAGGTATTTTTAGTACTTATTTATTTGATTATTATTAGATTGCTTTTAAAAAGGACGGTACGGTAGGAAGAAGGCGTCGTATTCCTTCTTTATCGTCGGAACGAGAATTTGTTTTAAACATTTAAAAACATACGAATGTAGAACTTAACACTGAACCAATTTGTTACAAATCTTGCAGACTACTTATTATTTAATAATGAAAAGTTGGTGTATTTGAATTTGTATGTTGATCGTATGTTCATGTGAGTATTAGGTATGTGTGAGTGATAGGGAAAATGGGTATGAAAGTGGAAATATGAGTGTAAATGTAGTGTACGAATGTATGAGTATGTTGGTGTCAGCTCACTAATAAATTGTTTTCAGTCTCGAGATATGACTGGGTCAGTAAGAATTTCTGTACCAGTAGTTTAGTAGTGCGTTCGTACTTAATGTCGTAGATGCGAGGGAGAAGAATGCATGGGTGACGAGAAGCACAGCTTGATCTTACTGTCGGTACTGGAACTCTGAAAACTCGTTTGTGATAATGCCAAAAGATCTCGTGACTTGCTATTTTTATGAACTGAAACTATGGCTTTTAAGATAAATAACTACCGCACTATTAGTACTTTAGTTTCCTTATAATATTAGTTTCCTTATAAAGAGTGTCAGTAGGGTAACAGAAAGACTTTCCCAGCATCACTTTCAAAAGCGCACGTTGGGCTCTTTCAAGTTCTATAAAAACTGTTTTACAAGCACCACCCCACACCAGTGCACAATATGATTGGCAGAAAAGCAATTGTTAGGGATAGACCTTGTTAAGAAAAATATAGTTTTCAGTACACAAAGTAGCAATTATAGATATATTACCGAAATAAAGGTTCGTACGTAATTTAGCCTAGTAATTAGCATGTGAAGTGAATTTTAGGAAACTTGTTCAAGACTATACGCAACCACAGAACATATTGACGCAAGAGTAAGACATGGAAGTTGAACATAGACTGCGCCAGTGTTCCTTTATGTAAATTCCGCTATACTTTTATTTTTCGGCTGGGTGGTATGGTATGACCTTAAAATCAATATGAGAACTTTTTCTTTTAAACTAAGTTGAATACGGGTAGTGAAATATGGGATACTATAACGTAAAAATGGATATTGCATAAGGGTTCACATAATAATAGATTAAATTGTAAATAATAGCGAAAAATAATAGTGGCCCTTCGATATTGTAGAATGTTTTTAAGAAAGTATCTATGGTAACTGTTAAATTCTGGGTTTGAGCAAATAAATAAGAATAGCTTTCGGTTTGTTGGGATGACTAATTTTGCCCCTTAAACTTAAAATCGTACGTATCTAAATGCTTGTTTAGATTTCCTTTATGAAATTAGCCGATAGGGTAGATCTAAACAGAAAGATAACCTAAGGGGAAATGCTAAAGAGTGCTGAGGGACTAATAATTGGAAACAAACATAAAATAAGAGTGTACAGTTAAGATTCTTATAAGTAAATAGGTGATGCTTGGATAGTATAAGTGTGTATATGTTTGTGTGTATGTGTATGTGTTTGATTGTGTGAAGTATATTTGAATGATAATGTGTGTTTACGAGTATCTTTGGTTACAAACCTTACTCATTTTTCTAATATGATGTTACTTTATTCAATTAATGCTACCAATCTTTCAGTAACAGCCTAATTAAGACTTGCTTAGTAATCAGTTATTAGTCATTTGCATTTATAACGTATTGACTTCACTATTTCTATTTCTTTGCTAATTTTTCCCAAATTTAGTTTTCATGTTCTGTGTTTTGAACACCATATCTCTTTTTCGTTTATAAGCGACCTCTTGCATCACATGTTCATTACCTATAGGGAATGCTGCCTACCTACTATGGCTTTAACAAATAGCTGACTAATAGAAAGTACTGCGCATTCCCTGTACAATTTCACGGAGGGATGGCATGGCGTCTTAAGCTTAAAAGTTATTACTTTTAATAGTGCTCTTTGTGATCTTTCTACTTGTAGTAAGTGGGTCTGAGCAGCGGACCCCCAAACTGTAATGCAGTATGCCAGGTTGGATTGTGCAAGGGCGTAATATACTAAGATCAATGCATCAAGGTTTAGTACATATCGAAGTTACTTGAAATTGAACACTAGTTTTCTTGCACGTCTCGAAAGTTTTTCAGATGTTCGTTCCATGATAAGCTTCTGTCTAATATTACTCCTAAATATCTGATCTCTGTAGTTTTCGTTAAGACTGCACAGTTATACACATTGGGTTCATATGAAAGTATATGCGGTGCCTGTAGCGGAGCAACCATATTTAAAATTTTTGTCTGTCTGTCTGTTTGTTCCGGGTAATCTCCGAAACGGCTGGACCGATTTTGACGGGACTTTCACTCGCAGATAGCTGATGGTACTCCAACGATATCGAGGAGGTATTTTACTATTATTATTACACTCTTGTGTTTTGCTATTTTGCTATTATTATGTTAGTCTAACTCTAGCACTGGCTGCAATGAATTCTATTTCAAATCTATTTTTTGTAAACAATTTTATCAATTTGCAATTTTTACATTTTTACTTTAAATTCATTTTTTACTTCGTTTATCTTAAAAAAGATATAACTTCGTCTTAAAGGGGGAGATGTTATAAATCCAATTTGTATGTAAAAACTGCAATTAGTGCAAAAAACCTCCGCGACCATGTGCTTTTACCGAGGCTATAAATACACCTCGTTCACAGTTCACCTCGTTCACTACATTTATTGGGATGATCCTAATGAATTGGTCGAAAGATTAAAATTATTGCTAGCTTCTCGTGACGCTGGAAACACTGGTCTAGATAATGAAATAATATCAATTATCGAAGAACTACGTGAAAACGGTACCATCAACTGAATAAAAGTAAAGTACTACAAAAAAATAATCAGTTTTATTTTAACTGTCTATCAATCAATACCTCTACTGTTATGAATATAGATAAGTTTGGCAATCACGTGCATAAACGTTTGCGTTTATCTGAAGACCTGTTCAATAAATCTGCGGTAGCATTTGATGAACAAATGATTAAAAAAAGTTTTTATACCAAGCAGGAAATAGATGCAAAACTTGAACTAATCAAGAGCCAAATTAAGGTACTAATAAGTCAACATTTGAAAGAAAATCATACTGAATATCAGACAAAACATATTATTAAGCCAGTAATCAAATGAGCAAACAAGCGGTCGTCAATGAAATTCACAGGCAAGCACGCAAAAACTTTACTCGTCGCTGCGTGGTGATAAAAAATATTGATGAAACATGGCAAGCTGATCTAATAGATATACAAAACCTAAGTAACTTTAATTCAGGTTATAAATATATTCTAGTTGTAATTGATGCTTTCTCTAAATTTGGGTGGACCGTACCTGTGAAAACCAAACATCCTGGTATATACTTAATAGAAAAAGTTTTGAAACGAAAAGGTGATAAATTGTTTGTTAAATGGTTAGGATTTTCTGAAAATGAAAGCTCATGGATTAACAAAAATGCAATTACCTAAATGTATAAAAAGCTTATGTAATAAAAATATAATCATTATTGTTTAACCAATGGAAGGAGGCGGACTCATTAATAAAATTATAAACAATTTACCGTTTGAATTACATTTACCAGGATACAATTATTGTGGACCTGGTACTAGGTTAAGTGAACGATTATTGCGAGGTGACCGTGGAGTGAATGAATTGGATGAAGCTTGTAAACAGCATGACATTACATATTCAAATAAATCTAATATAGAAGATCGACATAAAGCTGACTTGGAATTATATAACATGGCTAAAAGACGAATAAAATCAAAAGATGCTAGTTTAAGAGAAAAAGCTGCTTCATGGGTAGTAAAAAACGCTATGAAAACCAAATTAAAAATAGGAGCAGGTGTGAACCCTTTTAAATCAATAATTTCTAAAATACGTAGTGAACTAAAAAAAATAAATCCTAAAAATAATGAATCAGCTATTAAAATTGCGTATTCAGTCGCAAAGAAATTATTTTCTAAAACTAAAGTTCGTATGCCTCGTGTGATACCTATTCCTAAGACCGGTGGAATATTACCATTGATACCCATATTTGCTGGATTATCGGCATTGGGTGCTTTGACTGGTGGTGCTGCAGGTGTTGCTAAAGCCGTGAACGACTATAAATCAGCCAAACAAAGTCTTCATGAATCTGAACGACACAATCAGGCTATGGAAGCGATATCACTAGGAAAAGGATGTTATTGAAAACCATACAAAAAGGGTAGTGGTTTATATCTTAAAGCTCCAAAAAACTGATTACGAGGCTACCCAACCGCGCTTTAACCGATATAGATATTTTAGAACATGCTAGTAATATACCATATTTCAGAGGTGTTTATATGAGAGATAGATTACCAAAGAAACCTAAACGTACAGAATGTGGTATTATTAATCTAGATGATCATCAAAATCCTTGTAACCCTTGTTTTTTATTATCTGTGGTATTTTTGTTATCATAGGAGAATGTTAGCTTTTTTTATTTTGAAACGTCGTATTCATACGTCAGCGTCAATTGTCACATTGACATTTACTTCAAAATTGACTTTGACAGATCTCCTCAGTGTGGCCTGCATAGTTCTTTGACCCTGAGATACGGGAATTATTAAACAAATTACGTGTTATTTTCTTGTGGACACTCAGGAAACATTACTTAATTGGTGAAACCTTCGGTAGAAAATGCCGGAGAAATAGTTAATGTTCGTTTCCCTCGGTCTCCGAGATCTTACGGCCCGTGGTTCGGGTCGTACGAACAGTCGTGTTGTTAAGTTTTTTTACCTCCTCAATGAGGATATTTGTGTTGAGAAAGTGGCCATCGGAACCGAGGAAGCCGAATTTGAATCCGGACTTCACTGGCCTTTTCATTTCGCTGCGGGGTCAGGAGCGGTCGTTCGGGGCGTCTGCCTCCGGACGACCGTTCCCTCCACCACGCCATGTTGGCACCTGTCCCTGAGATGACCCAGGCAACTACGAAAAGCGAACCATCCCCGGCCACCATCGGATCGCCACCCGGTCGCCGTCTGGCCACCCACTGTCTTCACCTGTGCGGTTGAGAGACTCTCCGCCACGTGTTTGGAAACCCCCTACGGGTGAGTTGAACTTTAGTCTAGTTGAAGGTTAGGAAGACGTGGCTCACGCAAGTGTTCTTTTGCTAACCTAGAACTGTCCTTCGACAGGGTTTTTTAAGATACGGTATCGGCTCGCCTCTTCAGCGAGGTTCGGGCGCATCGGCGCGCAGTAGGCTCCGCCTATCAACCATCTGGAGGTCGATGGGACTCAACCCGTCTCTACAGCCGGGCCACTTAGTCCCGACCTACCAGCCCTCACCTTACTAGCGGCGGCGCTCCTCCCTGCCTTCGGGGCGAGCTCCCGCTCTGCCGAGTCTCTGCGCTGACCGGCCTCAACCTATACTACACATCACTATACAAGCGGTACCACATGACCTGACCGGGCAGTGTGCTTTACTTACTTTTGTACTGTCCTAACTAACTTAATTTAATTTAATATGCTATAAATCAACATCTAGTAGACTTTGGTCGCAAGGCAGCATTTTGGATGGTGTTCAGGCAGAATCCGCCACCACTCCCTGAGATTGTAAACCTTTAATCTTATCTGTAACTTGTAACTATAGAGAGCATTCATAATATAACAACTTAAGATAACCTTCTTCAACATACAGGATTTATAACCAGAAATAAATGTTTGAACTCTGATTGGTGTCTCAATGTGCTCTCCTAACCTACCTGTAGTTTTAAAAACGTTACATCCTGGAACTCACTGGGTAGCCTACGTAAAAAATAATGATTACTGTGAGTATTTTGACAGCTTCGGTGATCTGAAACCACCGTTAGAATTACTTAAGTACTTAAATAATCGTGACGTATTTTATAATTATTGTAAATATCAAAGTTATGATACGGTGAATTGTGGTCATCTCTGTATCAAATATTTAAAAAGCTTTTGGAAATCGCATTTAAAGTAAATCATTACTTATTAAGTATCAGTAACACGATGTCTTTTACGCTATCTATATCTAGTTCCACTGCAATTTCATTAACCAACTATTCACCAGCTTTAGAATTAAATGGTGAATACGAATGTGGTTTATTATACTTTTCAACGTATAATTCCATACCTAATATAGATAGTGCTAATAACAAATTATATTATGGTGAAAATGAAATCATTGAAATACCAGAAGGATCCTATGAATTAAGCGATATAAGCGATTATTTACAGTTGAATATGAAAGATTGTTCTTTCAAAATGAGTTGTAATAATAATACGTTAAAAACTTCCATCTTGTGTTCTAAAGACATACATTTTGAAAAGAGTCCGTTGCTTGCAAAAGTATTTGGATTTGACAGGAAGATACTCAAAGCAAATATAATAAACGAATCTTCGCATCCTGTCAGCATTCTATCAACAACTGTGCTACGGATCGAATGTGATATCATAAGTGGATCGTATACCGACGGTAAACCCAGCCATATAATCCACGAATTTCCTCCAAACGTGCCTCCTGGTTATAGAATTATCGAAATACCAAAAAATATTATTTATTTTCCTATTAATCAAACTAGCATCAGCTCAATTACTATCAAAATATTAGATGCTAGTAATAATTTAGTAAATTTACGAGGCGAAGACATACAGTTGTATTTTCATATTAGAAGAAAATGATTGACTTTAATAAAAGCACATCATCAATGGTAAATCACTCCATTTCAAAACGCAACATCAACAAAAGAAGACCTAAAGTAAAGCTGACAAAAGAAAATAAGGAGTTTCTAAAATTAATTGGATTATTAAAATGAGCATTCTTAATATAGCAGATTTTCCTCGCCTTGATAATACCATCGAGAGTATAGAATATCATTCATATAAACCATACGTCAATAGTTTTCGTGAAAATTATGAGATACGAATACCTATTAATCAGCAAGATCTATATGTATTACCTTCAGCAAGTACACTATATATTGAAGGAGTTGTGAGTGTTGTTAAGCGCGATACAAAAACGCCAGTAAGCAAAGTGCATTTTACTAACAATCCTACATTATTTTTCTTTCAAGAAATTCGATATGAGCTAAATGGAATAGAAATAGATATAATAAAAAATGCGGGGATTACTTCTACCATGAAATCTTTAATTTCAATGAGTGATAACGAATCAAAGATGTCAAAGTCTTGGGGGTGGGACATTAACGGAACCATAAATAACTGGGCAGGAAACTTTTCGGTGTCTATTCCTCTAAATAAAATACTTGGGTTCGCTGAAGACTATAACAAGATCATTATGAACTGCAAACATGAATTAATATTACTTAGGAGTAGCACAAATCTTAATTCTCTGAAATTAGAAGCTGGAGAAATAGTTAATGGAATTGATATTAAACACATTAATTGGCGCGTTCCACATGTAAAAGTATCTGATCGTGAGCGGATTAATTTGCTCAAATATTTAGAAAAAGATCGCTCTATCAACATTGTATTTAGAAATTGGGATCTATATGAATACCCTGCTCTGCCAAAAACTACAAAACATACTTGGGCAATCAAAACAACTTCTCAAATAGAAAAACCACGATACGTGATTGTAGGTTTACAAACAAACCGTATTCGACAAGCTGATAAAGACATGTCACAGTTTGATCATTGTCAATTGCAAAACCTTAGAGTGTTCTTGAACTCATGTTACTTTCCTTATGAAAATCTAAATATCAAGTTTAATGACGATAACTACTCTTTAATATATGAGCGCTACGTTAGATTTCAACAGTCGTATTACGGTCGCCGTCCGGAGCCTTTATTGAGTTACGAAGAATTTAAAACCAAGGCTCCTCTATTCGTGATCGATTGTTCGCGACAAAACGAAACTCTGAAGACAGGACCGATTGATGTACGCATTGACCTTGAAGCTATTACGGAATTTCCAGATAACACGACAGCATTTTGTCTTATACTAAACGATTGTATTGTTGAATACAAGCCTTTAAGTAATACTGTTAAGAAGATATCATGAATCCTGGATGCATGATTGTTGATTTACAGGGATTTAAAGATTCCCAAAATAATTTCATCATGAAAGAGTTTGCACTGGCTACGCGGGATCACACCCAAGTGTTTTTAGTGAAACCACCCTATCCATACTCTCATTTGACAGATGTAGAAAAGAAACACGTTTACTGGATTGAAAAGCAACGGGGTATATTTTGGAGTGAAGGTTATATGAAACACAAAACGTTTTTAGATATTATAAGACCGTTTTTGTCAGGGAAAAATATTCTAGTTAAAGGAGCAGAAAAAGTCAAGTGGATGTACAACATAAGTCTGAATAACTGCAATGTTGTTGATATTGGAGAAAAAGGCTGTCCTAATTTTTTGCGTTTAAACAAACTTTATAGTGATGACAAGAGTACGTATAACTGTGTATTTCATAAAAAGCAGTGTGCTTTAAGAAATGTTGTTTTAATAAAGACATGGTTTATTGATAATAATATGAGTATTTTTAAATTATTTGATGGTGATGACCAGGACATAGCTATAAAAAATAAAGACGATGTCAGTTCTAGCAGTAATGACAATTCTAGCGATAAAGATTATGATTGGGTTGAAAGATGTTGTTGTTAGAATGTATAAGATTTAATTATGTAATATTTAGTTGTAGGTACGTAGGTATTGTCGTTAATATTAATATGTTTTTATTTTTAGTTGTGTAATGATTATTTTGAATTTAATAAATGTAATTTTTTTTTAAACTGTTTTTGATTTGTATGTGTACTATTCCCTAACCTACATAAAATAAAACAGAGAGATAGTTTTAACATAGGTATTTATTTTCCCTTTTTAAATAATATACTATTTACAAAACATTAAATTTTTAATTAACTTAATTTGTCATTGTTATGCTTTGACATAATTAATATTAGTTCATTAAAATATTTAATTACTTGTTTCTCTTATAACTACACAAAATAAATGATATAATAAGCTATTTACAAAACATGTTTATTTTTCGATCTTAATTAATAATAACATATTTACAGTACAAATCATATTTATTTTCTATCTTACTTAAAAAATATAATATTCTTTATTAAACATCTTACTTATTTATCAATTATACAATTCTTCTGCCAATTTCTTAGATATTTTAGTTACTACATTTTCAGTAAGGTTCATTATTTCGTCTATAGGTTCCACAACCGAATATTGAACACGTATAGTTTCACAATTAGCATCTAACCTTTCATTATAATCAAAAATTTGAATTTTTATTTGACGATATCCTCTTTTTGGCGCTTTGCTAATTACGTATGAGAGAGAGTCTTTATTTTTACGTTTGGTGATTTTTACTGCCTTTTTCCCGCTTCCAACAGATTCAGCAGTGATGCGTTGCTCGTTTCTTTTGCCTCTTTCAAAGAACTCGTCCCAACCAGCCAAAGGATCTTGAGCATGGGGTAACCACATCGGATCAAGTTCTGAAGTCATAATTCTGAAAAAGAAAAAAGCCATTAATAATTTAAGTCAAATTTAATAATTTAGTCAATACAATAGAAACAAAAGAAAACATACTTACACTATATAGATGCTCGCCGAAGATTTATGTGTGGAAAATAAAAAGTATAATAGTGATGTTTTACCTACAAATAAAACATTTATTAAACATACTTACCTTATTCGAAACCTAATTAATACATGAGAGTAGCGTACTTCATTATCGTTCCGTACTAGCCGTGCTGTGATTGGCCCTGCTCGTATCCGTCGTCCCGCCGTCCAATCAGCGTCGACTTCCGCTCTCTCTTAGCGCCTCCCCCCACCATCACCACCGCGGCAGTGCGCTGCGCGCAACTTAGCTTCATTGGTTTTCTCATGTTATGGCCACCAGGCAGAAATTTAAAGTATTAGGTTTCGAATAAGGTAAGTATGTTAGTAGTGAGTTATTGGGCATTCTGGACCACCTCGCTCGTTGCACTCGCGTCGCTTCGCTTGGTGGTCTAGAATGCCCAATAACATTTTTGAAAATGTCAAAAACCCAATTGGGCACTCTAGACCACCTCGCTCGATACAATCGCGTCGCTTCGCTTGGTAGTATGGATTGCCCAATACCATTGTTAAAAATGTTGTTCTTGCCGATCCCTAATACAAACGGTTAGATGACCCGTGGTAAGTATCATCTCGAGAGCCCAAGGTAGGATTATCTCTCATCGATTCCTAATACAAACGGCTAGATGACCCGTGGCAAGTATCATCTCGAGAGCCCAAGGTAGGAGTATCTCTCACCGATTCCTATTACAAACGGCTAGATGACCCGTGGCAAGTATCATCTCGAGAGCCCAAGGTAGGAGTATCTCTCACCGTTTCCTAATACAAACGGCTAGATGACCCGTGGCAAGTATCATCTCGAGAGCCCAAGGTAGGAGTATCTCTCACCGTTTCCTAATACAAACGGCTAGATGACCCATGGCAAGTATCATCTCGAGAGCCCAAGGTAGGAGTATCTCTCACCGATTCCTAATACAAACGGCTATCTCTCACCAAATAACTATTCCTGACTACCTACCTACTGACACTTGAAAGATTACTACTGTTGAGAAAAAGTGCCAAAAAACTCAACAGTTATACTTACCAGATTAATTAAATTACCTTTTATAAAAAACGTTACCTTACCAATTACCGTACCGCGCATTAAATATCAAACAAGATTGGTTGATGTTTAACACGACTTTTTACCTTTTATACCTTTAACCTGTACCAAAAATCGTTACCATACCCATTACCATACCGCGCATTAAACATCAAACGAGGTTGATGTTTAACACGACTTTTTACCTTTTATACTTTGAACCTTGAAATGTATTATAAGAAAAACAACCACAAAACCCTCAGTTATCCTCAGTGTTGCTTAACTGATTTTTAACTGAAGGTTTTAAACCTGTATTATTTTTTTAATAAAATTTAGATATTACGTTACATAATAAGTTGAAATAACATTACTTATACTAATTACACTTAAAACTATTTTCAGCTACTGTTCTTGAAATCGTAACATATACCGCCGATCCATACTGGTTCGAAATCTGAAAACAAAATTCAAATTAATACCTAGACAAATAGGTGAGAACTTAATTTATAATATTTCATTCGACATTCTACAAGACCTTTGACATAGTAAATGTTAGTACTATTTAATTAAGAATGTTTGTTAAATTAAAAATTAATCTGATTAATAAAACAACGTTAAGGTAAAAAGACAATATTCTACATTATATATTCGTAACTTCATGCTTCAGATATTAACAACACGGTAGTACTTTTATCCTACAGGCAACATTGCACGTCATTTCAGAGAGAAAAAAAAAAAGTAAATGTCATTTTACTACTTGGCGGTGGTTTCCGCTCTAATAGCTCGTCATTCTTTTTCGTGCAAGGCAACGAGCACCATGTCTAAACGAAGTGCTAATAGAAAACATATTTCTTTTGAAAAACGTCGTCGCAGGATTGTGTACTCGTCCTCATCGGATTCCGAGGATTATTTGGGTAAGTCAAAAGACTTTTATTATTAAAAGAGTGGTTAATACTTTCAAATTACAAAATTTCTTGCGCTTGAAGCTTACCGCTGTTTTACACAATGGTCTAGCGTGGCGCTCAAAAATGCCGGGGGGTTGACCGTGAGTCAACACGAAGGTCTAAAATGGAGATTTCTCCAAAATATTCATATTGGCACAAGTCTTTAAGCTTTCCTGGATGTTAATGTCATACATTAACACGAAGGCTAAGCATGACACCGCCTACAAAACGTCCTCATTACTTAAACATATTTTCTCAAAATACCCTCATTTTCTTATATAAAGTTTTCTTATTACAGAAAACGGAATTAGACCTAAGGTCATTGAAAGTAATACATGCGATGCATCTGCGTCACCGTCAGCTACGCCAGCGCTGACCCTGGCCGCGCCGCTCACGCTTACATCAGCATTGGCTGAAGATCCCGTAATAATGCGACAGGATGAAAATAGGGAATCCTCACCTGAACTTGAACCCGAGCTACTAAACGCTTTAGGAGAAACGTCAGATGACGATCCAGCATACGGGCCGAATATACATAAAAAATTAGCGCAGCGTTGGTTGCCGATTTTAAAGAAGGGCTTACAATCTGAAGCAAAAGTAAAGCTTTTGAAGGAATATGCAGTCCCTGAAAACTGCAACTTATTAAAAGCACCGAGCTTAAATCCTGAGATTGCGGCAGCCGTTGCCGATTTTGTAAAAGGACGTGACAAAAAGTTGCAAACCAAACAGGACCAGCTAGGTTTGGGCATCACAGCTGTAAACAGAGCAATGACTTTGCTACTTACCGGTGACGACAAAGTGCAAACACTTAAGTTTTTATCAGATGGTTGTCGAATATTAACAGACATCCATTATAACGAAACCCAAGTGAGAACAAAACTCATAACTCCTGGCTTAGACAAATCCATTCTCACGCTTTTACAAAACCACGACAGAGACGAGACTCTCTTTGGCAATACTTTGTCTGAAAAGATCAAGGCTTCTAAGGCCATCGAAAAACAAGGGTTTCAAATCAAGAAACCCTCGGTCCCTAAAGCATCGACATCGAGCACCCCGTCGACCTCGGCTGCTCGACCCCGCCAGCAGGGAAACTGGTCGGGCCCCCCTCGCTATCACCAAGCGAGCAGAGGGGGGCGCGGCACACCATACCGGAACCAATACAGCCGCACGCAGGCATCAGCATCAACAGTACTGCCCGCGTCTATGAATCGACCGCTGATTTCAACAGCGACGGCCATCAACAAGCGTGCGCCAACACAACAATGACGCAGGTACATGCTGGTAACATTATTATGACTGTTGGCTTAGTATTACTAAAAATTAAGTTTTAGGAACGTTACTGAGACCATCCGATTACTAAACTGTTTAGGTTTTGTTGTCAATAGGGACAAAAGTTGTTTACAACCTCAACAATGCTGTAAATTTTTAGGTTTTATATACAACTCTATTAATATGACAATAACGCTAGAAAAACGTGAAAATATATTACAACTTGCACATAAGTTTTACCATCTACCCACCTAGCACAAGATGCGAGTTCGCTCACTTGACAGGTGTACTTATATCGTCGTGTCCAGCCGTAAGATATGGCTGGCTTTATACCAAACAAGTTGAACGACAAAAATATTTGTCACTAATTGCAAATGATGGTAATTATGATGCAAAATTTATGCCCAGCACTTACATCCTACCAGATTTACGATGGTGGATGAAAAATATTGTTTCCACATCTACACTAGTTGCCCCCAACTTCAATTTAGAAATCTTTACGGATGCGTCGCGCACAGGCTGGGGCGCGTATTGTGACAATATTCGCACCGGAGGGGGCAGGACAGACAGTGAACTCAAGTTCCATATAAATTATTTAGAGTTGTTTGCGGTTTATCTGGGTTTAAAATGTTTCGCCCGCAATCAACATAACTATAATATACTATTGCGCGTTGATAACACGACAGCCATCAGTTATATCAACCGAATGGGAGGAATTTAGTTTCCTCATCTAACTGACCTAACAAGAACCATTTGGCAGTGGTGCGATTTGGATATCTTCATCGTATATTAATACGAAAGACAATATCGAAGCTGATCAGGAGTCTCGGAGAATTAATCCCGATATTGAATGGCAGCTCTCTGACTCTCAATCGCCTCTCGCACTAACGCTAAATGTAATAAATACGTCTTCTGGAGGCCAGATCCTGACGCTATGACAGTAGACGCATTTACATTGAATTAGAAATCACTATTTTTCTACGCATTTCCTCCATTCTCGATTATTCTGAAATGTCTGCAAAAAATCAACAGTGATAAAGCTAAAGGTGTTTTTATATTTCCCCACTGGCCTTCTCAGCCGTGGCTTCCAATGCTAAAAAGCCTACTTCAATCAGAAATTATTTATTTTACCCCTGATTTGAGATCTTCGTCCCTTTCCAGGTCTCAACCACATCACACGAAGTTTACCCTGGGTGCAGCACTGCTCTCAGGACAGCGTTCGAAGCAAGAGGAACACCAAGCCAAGCATTATCCCTAACAATGGCATCACTTTCTGAAAATTCACTATCTCAGTACAATGGGACTTACAAATTATGGTGGCAATTCTGTCTTATTAATCGCATAAATCCATACGTAGGTACGCTTTCCTCTATTATATTGTTTTTGACGGAGCAATTTAATAAAGGCGTCGCTTACGGCTCCCTGAACAGCCACCGTTCCGCCCTCTCATTACTGGTAGGTAGTAGCCTAACCACTGATGACCAAGTCAAGCGGCTTCTTAAAGGAGCATACAGATTAAAACCGGCTTTACCAAAATACTATAATACGTGGGATCCACAAGCCGTATTAAATTTCATTACAAATTGGCCGCCCAATAGAGATCTCAGTATTGAAAAAATTACCTTAAAACTAGTGACATTATTGGCATTGTGCACGGCGCACAGAGTCCAGACCTTCTCTTTAATAAAGCTAGAAAACATTAAAATTGGGCCCTCTTCCATTGAAATCGGGATTGCAGATGTCATCAAAACAACTGCAATTAGAAAGGAACAACCTGTATTAATCCTACCATATTTTATCGAAAATAAGACTATCTGTCCCGCCACAGCTATTGAAGACTATTTATTTGTGACAAAAAATCTTAGGCCATCTTCTTCCAGTAACCTAATACTAACGTACAAGCGACCGCACAAACCAGCCACATCTCAAACTATAAGCCGCTGGATTAAGAAAATGTTGAGTGCTAGTGGCATTGACGTGTCAAAGTTTTCTGGACACAGCACTCGACACGCAGCCACGTCCGCGGCCTATGCCTCGGGTGTCTCTTTAGACACAATTCGAAAGACGGCAGGCTGGACTATTAGATCGCAGACGTTTGCTAAATTTTACAATCGGCCAATATTAGAGACATGTACATTCGCAAAGTCGATTTTGAAGGGCAATACTAATTAGTCATATCATTAAAATACAGGTATTCTATTTCACTGATTGTAGATTCATTAAATTAAGATAAATAAAGAGCTATTTAATTATTATAATTATAGTACCTACTTACTATTACATAACTGTAAAGAAGTTGTATCTAACCTTAGTTAATAAAAAATGATTATTCTGTGAATAAATTTTTTCATTTACCTGCGGCGCAAGTACGGATCTATTTGATCGATAAAATTCGATACAATTGACAGTTCAAATCGATAAAGTGGGTTTTATCGACTTTTTATATAATTTATCGAACCTAGAAACAATCGACAAAAGTTATCGAATAACTAGGTCGAATCCAAAGAGAATACAGAGCAGAGCTACTTAAATACTTTACGATCACACTTTGGTACTCACAATATTCGATAAATTTATCGAGTTTTTTGATTCGATAAATTTATCGAACCGACTTCCATACTTGTGCCGCTACTCACACAAAATTTGACTCTAAACATCTACCGTGTTGTTAATATCTGAAGCATGAAGTTACGAATATATAATATGTGATTGAACGAACTTGCTAAAGTGAAGTTCGATCAATATTATATGAGTAAACTTCATGCGAAGATATATACTCCCACCCACCCAAAACCCTATTAGAAAAATTTTGTGTTCTTTTGTTTCTCTAAAAAAATGACGAGCTATTAGAGCGGAAACCACCGCCAAGTAGTAAAATGACATTTACTTTTTTTTTTCTCTCTGAAATGACGTGCAATGTTGCCTGTAGGATAAAAGTACTACCGTGTTGTTAATATCTTCGCATGAAGTTTACTCATATAATATTGATCGAACTTCACTTTAGCAAGTTCGTTTAATCACATATTATTGACTACAGTGAAGAGAAGTGAAACAAAAGATAAATAGGAATACTCTATAGTGACTACCTATTTCAATCTTTTTTGTGTTCGATGCTTAGGCCTTGAAATGTAAGCAAGTAAATTAAGTAGATAACTAACCTTTTCTGTAAGATGGTAGGTAGAGATTCCACAGTAAGTTGTAAGGCGATTTCTGGTTGATGCGGCAAACTTTGCATTGATCGCTCTGAAAATAAAGAGTAATTTTATTATAATACATAAAATAACATTTACTACGTTTCCATGAAACACAAAAAATATGGTATATTTTATGCTAGGTATTGGTTTTGAAAAATTATTATATGACCAACTACATAAATAGAAACTTAATTTGTTTTTACTTTGAACTAAAAAAGCAAATACGTTCATGAATCCAGTAGGTACCTATACCATATTTTTAAATTGGGAATAAAGTGGAAAGTTGTTAAGTAATTGGTTTTATAATTATTTTTTTTTACGAAGAAGAAGAATAGTGTTAAGCATTATCTACTTTTTCGATGTCGTTCAAATGCTAGGTCACAGTTTTACAATCCAAAATCTGTAAATCTATGGCTAGGTTATGCTACATATAATTTTGAGCACGTGGCGATAAGAATAATATATATTATATTATAATATCACCTACTCGTGTTGCTTATCCTAATTTGACTAGATAAATATTACTAAAATTATTATTTTACATACCTTTTTACGGATCCTTAATCACTTAACAAATAGATTTCACCATCTAACACGTTACACGACCAAGTGACTGCTATGAAATAATAAAAAGGATAGATGAGGAGTAACGGTCAAATGTTTTATGTTATAGAGCAGGAACAAAAAATAATTTTACTAAGCTTAATTTTTCATGCTAGGTCACACACATAATATTCTAAATTGTGTTTTGATTATTTTAGTAATATTTGGTTATGAAACCGTATATAAATTTTTAAGCCATATATGATTTTAATATATATCGGAGCAACGACGTCACAGGCGAGCTTCATGGACGGTGTAAAATGACAACAATCAAAACATGTTAACTTTGGTTTACTAATTAGCGTTTTAAAGCCATGAATTACTCATTGGATTGTTAATAACTTCACTTTAACTTTGATTAACTAATTAATGTTTGCTAACCATAAATTATTCATTGAATTGTTAAAACTAGACAAATGATTGTTAAACTGAACAAATTCACTGTAAACACAATTTTTTAAAAGATTGCCGACAAGTTTCTTGCCCGTTCTTCTTGTACGGCCTATTACTTGGAACTGGCGCCTAGAGTCATTTATTTTAACTATCATGAGTGCTCTCCTGGGCCCCATGTTAATAAAAAGTAATGAATTTCAATTGAAGATTAAAATCTAAAGTAGAATGACAAGATCTAACAAGTTTTATAAAGATTCTTTGTCACAATCTGTTTTGCTATAAATACGAGCGACCGACTGTTGGAAAAATGCAGTATTGCGCCTACCGTCGGACCGTTCAGATCTCCCATATAACCTTGCCGAAATAAATGGTTGAGATAAAATGGAGCTACTTCGTGTTTTCTTTCTACGAGGGGTGAGCGGTCACCATGATGCTGAAGATGTTGACGTCACCGGTGGTGACGTCACCGTATTTAAAAAAGACCCCTGGACTCGCCGCCCCGTCATCAGAAGTGGGATTGGAACGGAACAACCTAGCTTTCCAATCCTAGCCTTCTCACCCGCTTGTCACCTGAAGTACCAGCGCAGATGGAGTGGGATTGGAACGGAACAACTTCGCTTTCCAATCCTAGCCTTCTCACCCGCTTGTCACCTGAAGGACCAGCACAAATGGGCAATGCAGCCGAGCCCAGTCGCAGCAGAGGTCCCCACATCAGACACCAGCTCCTGAAGATTATGCTGACACACCACCGTATTGGCGACAGATGACCCATCACTACCAGCTCCTGAAGATTATGCTGACACACCAGCCACTCCGTGGTATCAACACGAACGGGCCAACACGTGCAACCAAACCAAGAAAAAGGCGATGGAGACATGACATCAGAATACAGGTGAATCGTAACTTTTTCTACCATATTTTAACTTTAGACTTGCATGCGCATAAACGCAACTTACAACTTACAAATAATCCAAGAGATTACTTCTAATTTCACGAGATTTCTTAGTTTCTTGAGTTTTATTTTTAAAAGTTTTTCACGAGATACCCACAAACACCAAAAATCTACGAGTTATCCGTGTGCTGTCCGCGAGTTATCCCGAGGTATCCGCGAGTTATCCCGGGCAATCCACGAGTGATCCGTGAGTCAATCCAAGTGATAGCCGTGAGTTAATCCAAGAGGTAGCCGCGAGTTAATCCAAAGAGATAGCCGTGAGTTAATCCAAAGAGGTGGCCGCGAGTTAGTCCAAGAGATGGCCGCGAGTGATCCGTGAGATGTCCGACGAGATATCCGACGAGATATCCGGAGATATCCGATGAGATTGTCACGCGATTTCCACGAGATATCTACGAAAATCCATACCTAGTAATTCTAACCCAACTTAATAAAAAGGCCTCCAAATCTTTTCAAGTATGGCAGTGTCTTTAATCGACATCACAATTCTTAATTATTATTATCGCTGATTATTTGTCTTTGAGGTATTTTTGTGAATCTTGTGCAATTTATTCAAGGCGAAGTGCCTGTTTGTATGCTAGTTTGAAAACTTAGTGGCACTAGCGTTCATTAAGTTCTTTCTATTCCGGTACGCGTAAATACGCGATGTGGTAGTTACCAAAATTCATTGACGACACTGAGCTTTCATTGAACTAGATTCGCGGCGTTAGCAACAGCGCGAAGAATGTTACAGATAATTGATATTCGGTTAACAATTCGGGATCCGAATTATAAAACGTAATAATTTTGAATCGTCGGTAAGACTGTACAAATTATTTTATTCCTTGTGTACCCTCTATTTTCGTCATTTTAAATTATTTTATTCCTTGTGTACCCTCCATTCCCGTCATTTTCAGAGCCTCTGCGGACCACGGTCATAACAATAAGGCCCAGACCGCAGCATCGACCTGTATCCCATTTCCTTTAGAGCCTCTGTGGACCACGGCGTACAAGACCGCCCAGACCACAGCAACATCCCTGTCTCCCAGTCTCCATGTCTACGAGAATTTAAAAATCATGCAATGATGCGTGGAGCATTTGCATTGAACCTATAATAAATCTATTCATGCAATGATGCGTGGAGCATTTGCATTAAACCTATAATAAATCTATTCATGCCATGATGCGTGGAGCATTGGCAAAAACAAATACACACTCTGCTCACATTCCCTTGAGCATCAAATTTATTTACGTTTAACTACGAATGTTTGCATGTGAACTGTTATGTTTACAGAATATTATTAAGAAGGTACTAAAAGTTGGCTGATAATTTTGTTACATGAATATGGTTTCACTCTAACATAAAGTTAAATCTTGACAATATGGAAAATAAGCAATGTAGCTTAATTTATGCAGTGATGAGAAACAAAGTTAACAGCTAGTGTACCGGCGTACGGGTACCTACCTCAAAACCAAATTTCTAGTTTTCAGAAACACCGTGCCTGGTGCAGAGCGCGCACCACCTGTCAGAATGGCCGAGTCGGCGCGAAGCGGGCTACGTCTACGGTGTTGAGCAGGGCAATAGGAAACATAACATGTTTACCTACTTTGATTAACTAAATGTTTACCTACTTTGGTTAGCTAAATAGTTTGCTCATTAGATTGTCGAAACTAGATAACTTCACTGTAAAGATAATTGATCAAAGGAAAGAAAGCAAAAAGAAAGAGAAAAGGAAAAGAAAAGAAAAGAAAAGACAAAAAAAAAAAAAAAAAAATTTCGTTTCTCTTTAAAATGCAAACTATTACTCTTGCAAACTTAACTGCAAGCAACGGTGGTTGCTTACAGATACCAAACTCAGAAGGAAACGTCTCATTGTTTCAGAACATAACTGGACTGGTGCAGAGCACGCACCATCTATCAGAATGGCCGTATCGGAGCAACGACGTCACAGGCGAGCTTCATGGACGGTGTAAAATGACAACAATCAAAACATGTTAACTTTGGTTTACTAATTAGCGTTTTAAAGCCATGAATTACTCATTGGATTGTTAATAACTTCACTTTAACTTTGATTAACTAATTAATGTTTGCTAACCATAAATTATTCATTGAATTGTTAAAACTAGACAAATGATTGTTAAACTGAACAAATTCACTGTAAACACAATTTTTTAAAAGATTGCCGACAAGTTTCTTGCCCGTTCTTCTTGTACGGCCTATTACTTGGAACTGGCGCCTAGAGTCATTTATTTTAACTATCATGAGTGCTCTCCTGGGCCCCATGTTAATAAAAAGTAATGAATTTCAATTGAAGATTAAAATCTAAAGTAGAATGACAAGATCTAACAAGTTTTATAAAGATTCTTTGTCACAATCTGTTTTGCTATAAATACGAGCGACCGACTGTTGGAAAAATGCAGTATTGCGCCTACCGTCGGACCGTTCAGATCTCCCATATAACCTTGCCGAAATAAATGGTTGAGATAAAATGGAGCTACTTCGTGTTTTCTTTCTACGAGGGGTGAGCGGTCACCATGATGCTGAAGATGTTGACGTCACCGGTGGTGACGTCACCGTATTTAAAAAAGACCCCTGGACTCGCCGCCCCGTCATATATATAGAGTCAAAATAACTTATGTATTATATGAATTGCTTTAGTACTTATGATGGCTTTTACAGTGGAAATATTATTTGATAAATTTGTTATTTTTTAGATTTTAAAGTATTGTGTAGTAATAGGAAGGAACGAAGCTCCTCGTCTAAAATTCCGCCGTTCGCCACTGTACGCCGTTCGTCAGCATTGTCAGCAAATATTGTAGGCCGAAGTCCAAACCGGGCTTGTTGCTGTGTTACTATCTAAGTAGTTGGAATATCAAAACACATTTTGAATTACTTTTGGGAATTCGTGTTTTAACTAATTAATGGTACTGTTTGAAAAATAAAATAATTACTGTACATATTGACCAATAAAAACTAATAAGATATTTTCCCCGAATAAAAAGATCATTCTATAATAATAAATCATTATGTATTAACTTAAATTATAATGCTTACCTATACAATAATGATTAATTTCGATTCACAGAATGTTTTTAACAGTTAACATTATAGGTTAAAGGTTTTGTAGGTATAAGTTTATCTATGGGTATAAGTTGAATTGACTAAATAAGTCATTTCACCTTTACTACAACACGGCATTTCTTTGGTATTGATGATCAAAGGGACCGAACTACGTCAATAGAAATACAAATGAATTTTCAATGCATAAAGCATTACGTTTATCGTATGTTGCATGGGATAAGATTGAAATTTGTATTGCACATGTGTAAATACATTAAATCAAAGTACATTTATTTAAAATATGGAACTTATTTGGATACGTTAAGGTTTTGATTCAAATGTTGTATTTTAAGAATTTTCGAAAATGTGATATTTATAAATAATACATTGCGATTTTTTGTCCTATTTTTTGGTCAATAAAGGCTTCTTTTGTGCGAAGTTTTCAAGTACGTTATGATAATTGATTAAATTAATAATTTTGCTGACATCTAAAATAATTCGTATAAAGTCACCCACAAATCGAGAAAATAGTTATAAAATCGGCGAAGCGGATCCAAGCTACAATCACCTTCCAACAAGAACAAGGATTCTCCTTCTGAAATGTGAGTGAGTATTTATTTAACTTAAATAAAATAATAATTGTGTTTTTTGCAGGAACTGTGTTAGTTGGTTAATTTTTTACTAATTATTATTTATTATTTTTTTACAGGTCTGATTCGGAATACGAAGCCACCGTTGCATCCGCTGCAACTGTCGCGGTATCATCACCTCAACCAGCGACCAAGCCGAAGGCGCCTAGCAGAGCATCATCGGTTCGATCGGCAGCCTCCAAGCCATCAGCGTCGAAACGGACCAGAATTGCGCCGGTGCCCAACGTAGCTGACTACTTGCAGGAGACCTCCGAACCAGAATTCGATTGGTAATTATTATTATGTTGATTCTAGAGTACAATTGATGTGTTGTAAGCGATTTAAGTAATTCTTAAGTTTTCTATGATAACAAATGAAATCAATTAAAACTTGTTCACAGGAGGAAAAAATCCAAGAAGGACGTCTTCAGCATCCTCAAGGCGGAGGAAGCTGCATCGTCGGCAAGCGCGCCGAGCCTCCAAGGAAGCTTGGTGTCATCATTCAGCTCCCGCGTTTCCGGAGGGCAGAGCCGTCGCACCGCATCCACGGCCGGAAACTACTTCTGGGAGCTGAAGCTGTACTCCGTAGCCGATGTGCAGCATACTGCGCCGGAGGAGCGGTACAAAAAAGCCCTCGCTGCAGTAAAACTCATCTGCAGCGAGGATTCAGAAGAATGGGAAGCTCTTCAAGCACTTCTTACAAAAACATATAAAATTTTTAAAAAGTCGGAACCAACTTTTTTTCGCGATAGAAAATAAATTGTAATTGGTATGATCATTTATTGTTATTTTCTTATTATTATTTTAAGCTAAAATACCCTCTCTTTATTATTATTTACATATTATTTTTAGCAATAATTCTTGTTAGGTGCAATTTTTTTAATTAGACAAGCCAGGTAATTATATCAAAGTTTATATAGACATAGTATAATTTTTAGGAGCTAAATATAGACAGAGAGATAATCGAGAATTACAATGCCGTTCTGTACTACATGTAATATATCTGTTGATAAGAAGTCCTGGATAGGTCATTTACGAAGTAAAGTACATAAACAAAATAATACAAGTGAGTCGTACTGCGAGGGTGTTGAGATTTTAAGTAGCGCCTTCCGATCTCGCATAGTTTCTTATAAAGTAACGACGGAGGTCACAGATGACATCTCCATTGACACATTTTTAACTTCTACTCGCAAGAAGATAAAGTTTCTTTTGGACGAAGGTTTAAAACAGCATATCTGTTTAAAGGTTAACTTTGAGCTTTTTGCAACTTTTTTATTGTTTAAAGATAACGAACATGAGTTAAAATCTTTTTGTACCAAAAATATACCTGTTTATGGCAATTATGATTTCGAGTCCCTTTTTTCTTCTGTGACAAATACATTGCGAACTAAAGCAGATGAATTTGAAGATCGCAACAGTGGCTGGGCTTTCTTAAACTGTTCTCATTTAGAGGTCAATTTGAACAAATACCAACCACTACGAGGCTCTACCTTTCTTGAGCTTCCCAAATGCATAAAAAATAAAAAGGCATGTATAAATATTCGAAACAAAGATGAGTACTGTTTCCTGTGGAGCATAGTAGCAGCTCTCTACCCCAATAGAAATCACCCTGATAGAGTTTCATCATACCCAGATTTTAGAGATGTGCTAAACATAGAGAACATGTCTTTTCCAGTATCATTTTCAGATATTCGTATTTTCGAAAAAAATAATCCTAGCTTGTCCTTTATTATCTACGGTTTGGATAAAAAGAAAAATATTATAGGATCTCTTTATAAATCAGAAAAAAATACTAACACTAAAACTATACATTTACTTTTCCTCGAAAAGGAATCAAAGACACATTACTGTCTCATTAAAGACTTGTCGCGATTATTAAGGAATCAAATAACAGGTCACCATGGTAAATTATACTTCTGTGAAACTTGTCTGGTTTTTTTTAACGAGGCCGATCAGATCGACAAACATATATGTAATGGAATTGTCACGGTTTTGCCTGAGAAGGGTTCAGTAATTAAATTTAAAAACTATGACCGAAAACAAAACGTTCCGTTTGTAATATACGGAGACTTTGAAACTATGTTAGAATCAGTACCACGTAACGAACTGCAATCGGATTCTTTACACACAACAACAATGCAGCGGCACGTGCCCATAGCATTTGCGTATCAAATTGTGTGTTCTGCTAATCCGTCATATAATAAATTTGTTACATATCGAGGAATTGACTGCGTTGATAAATTTATATCATGTATTTACGATGATGCTCGTAATATTCATGACATTTTGTCTCAAAACGTGCCTATTATTTTTAGTGAAACCGATGCATCAAATTTTGAAAATGAAACTCGATGTCATATCTGTCAGAGCTTTCTCTTTGGTGATAAAGTTAGAGATCATTGTCACTTAACTGGTAAATACCGCGGCGCTGCTCATAATTATTGTAACCTACAATACAAGGTGCCTAAATTTATACCAATTTTTTTTCATAACCTGGCTGGTTACGACTGTCACCTATTTATAAAAAAGCTAGGCGTAGCTCCTGGATCCATAAAAATAATACCCAAAACAAAAGAAAATTATGTGTCCTTTACGAAATTTATTCATGATTCTCAGGGAAGCCTAATTCAATTACGATTTGTGGATTCTTTTAAATTTTTAGGAACCAGTTTAGAAAAACTTACAAAAACTATGAAAAAAGATCAATTTCATCACTTGCGAAAACATTTTCCAAATGAAACACAATTTCAACTTCTCACGCGTAAAGGTGTTTATCCTTACGAATATTTAAACAACTTAGAACGATATCAAGAACAATGTCTTCCAAATAAGCAATGTTTTTACAGTTCTCTAACTGATGAACATATTACAAACGAAGATTATGCTCACGCACAATCGGTTTGGACCCAATTTAAAATTTGTGATCTAGGGCAGTATACAGACTTATACGTAAAAACCGATGTTTTATTATTAACAGACATCTTCGAACAGTTTAGAGCTACCTGCAAACGTCACTATAAGCTGGACCCTGCGTTTTATATAACAGCACCTAGTTTGTCTTTTGATGCTATGCTTTTAAAAACCGGTGTTGAATTGGAGCTCATTGATGATTTTTCTATTGTAAATATGATTCAAGCTGGGATCAGAGGAGGTGTGTGTATGGTATCTCATAGATACGCAAAAGCAAATAACCAGCAAATGTTAGAATTCGATCCATTCCTATCTGATTCTTTTATAATCTACATAGATTGTAATAACCTATATGGTCACAGTATGTGTCAAACATTACCGTTGTCTAATTTCAGATTTCTTAATCAAACTGAAATAAATAACTTAGATGTAACAAGCATTTCAAATGACTCAGAAAACGGTTTCATACTGGAAGTAGATATTACTTATCCAAAAAAATTACATTTCGAGCATAATGATTTACCTTTTTGCCCTGAGAAAGACATTCCTCCAGGGGGAAAGACTTCTAAACTCATTCCAAATCTTTACGATAAATATCATTACGTAATTCATTACGTTCATTTAAAAACATGCTTAAAACATGGTTTGATTGTGAACAAGGTACACAGAGTTATTACTTTCAAACAAAGTGCGTATTTAAAACAATACATTGATCTAAATACCTATTTAAGACAACAAGCTAAATCAGCATTTGAACAAGACTTCTTCAAGCTACTTAACAACAGTATTTTTGGAAAAACTTTAGAAAATAATGAAAAAAAGGTTAACGTTCAATTAGTGAATCAATGGAACGATTGCCATAATAAGACTAAAAAAAGGAATAGTGCCGAAAAATTAATAGCCAGTCCAAACTTTCATAGCGTTTCTGTTTTCAGTGAAAACTTAGCAGCAATTCAACTTAAGCCTGATCGTATTCTTCTTGACAAACCTTTGTATATTGGATTTACTGTACTAGAATTGTCTAAATCACATATGTATGATTTCCATTATTCCGTAATGAAACCACATTATGGTAACAGTCTGCGTATGTGCTATACAGATACAGACAGTTTCGTTTATCATATTGAAACAAAAAACTTTTATGTAGATATGAAAAATAACTTCATGAATTTTTTTGATACTAGTAACTTCAGTTATGAGAATGATTATGGCTTGCCATTAATTAATAAAAAAGTTCCTGGGTTATTCAAAGATGAAATGAGTGGTGAGATAATAACCGAATTTGTTGGGTTACGCTCCAAACTGTACTGTATCAAAAACGCAGACAGCGTAATAAAAAAAGCTAAAGGTGTAAAGACATGTGTTACGCGTAACCTTGATGTCTCTGACTATAGAAACACTTTACTGACTAACGATGTAGTATATGTATGTAGTACGAAAAAAAAACATTTTATTCAAGTCTTTAAAACATGAAATATTTACAAGAAGTGTAAACAAAATTGTGTTATCCAGCAATGATGATAAACGATTAGTTTCGCCTGATAAAGTGTCCACTAGAGCTTGGGGTCACGTATCTTTTTTAGGGATATGAGTTCTACTAAACGATGCAATTCTCAAAATACAGTAAATGTTGCTCGAAATATCAAATGTCTTCATAATTGCATAAATATTCATTTATGATACTAACGAATCATTTAGAAAGTATTAAATAATTAATGTGAAAAATAATTATTATTATGTAGTGACATATAATTGCGACCTTATTATTAAGTTTATTGGTATTAAAATATAATGTAAATAGATAATAAGTTAGTACGTAAATAAAATGAGTTTAAATGAATAAATATTTGATGTTTTATTTTTTATACCTTAATATTTATGTAAAGTTATAAGTAGATACATGTGCCTGCTAAAATAATGATGGCTATTGTGTGGTGGAGTAATATTTCAAGCCTGTTTAAACTTGTTCGAATACGCGTTGGTTGCATTACAATTTTATGCATGACTGACATTTTGTATGAACACCTGTGGCGTTTTATTACAAACAAGTCAATTCCTGCTCTTTAACTTGCGCCTTTGAAATATAACTCTATCACCGCTACCTGGTAGTTCCAACTATTTTAGAATTTAATTCTTCAAACTCATTCATTTACAAGCTAGCACGACTGAAGCACACTTGTTAAAATAAATACGTTTTATTTTCCATATTTAACCAAATCTGCAGACATCTAATAAACGTAAGTATTTTTTCTAATGTTGTTATTAAATTAACAAAATGAAAAAAACTTAAGTGTTAATAAGTTTTTTTATTTTCAGAATTATGACTTCGGAACTCGATCCAATGTGGTTACCCCACGCTCAAGATCCATTAGCGGGTTGGGATGAGTTCTTTGAAAGAGGCAACAGGAATGAGCAACGCATCACCGCGGAATCAGTTGGGAAGGAAAAAAAGGCAGTCAAAATCACAAAACGGAAAAATAAAGATGCACTATCATACGTCATTAGTAAGGCACCAAGAAGAGGATACCGTCAGATCAAAATACAAATATTTGATTTTAATGAAAGGTTAAATGCAACTGTGAAACAATTCGTGTACAATATTCGGTTGTGGATCCAATTGATGAAATAATGAACCTTACTGAAAATGTTGTAACTAAAATATCTAAGAAATTAACAGAAGAATTGTATAATTAATAAATAAATAAAACATTGCATAAAGTGTATATTTTAAGTTAGATTGAAAATAAATATGATTTGTAAATAGTTTATTATTATGTTAATTAAGTCACGCAGCGCTCGAGGACTCAAAAAAAACCGAAATTACTAAAATATATTTAATTTTAATTAAAAATTACAATTTAATATTTAAATCTAGAAGACGACTACCGTTCAATGTTAGAAACGAGAAGTGGTACTTTATTGTCCAAGCATCGCCGGTGTTCAATACATGTCGCAATATGGTATCGTCAGCATTCCGCGGCTCCACGGGAAACGTATGTTGCAATGATCTCTTGAGTCATCTTTGGTTCCAGGTTCTTGTCATCTCCCTCCTCAAGATCAGTGATTATTGGCGAGCTAGGGTCGAAAATATCACTGACATTCCAGGTTGATCAGCTGGAGAATCCTTCTTGACCTCTGCATATGTGGGTTCCAGTTCTATTTCATTAAGTTTGTCTTTAGAGATTGCTTGTCGTTTTTGCTTTCTTAGGTAACTGTGTAACGTTGAACCGTTACATACTATTTAAATAAACATTTTTTTTCCCAATTAAACATTTAAAACTAAATAACTAAACAAATACTTAATATTTACAATTTACATTCTTAAACTACCTAATTAAATATATTAAATAAAGTAAACAAATAAAATAAAGCTAAACCTAACATTTTGTTGCTATCATTACCGGGCGCTCGTTATCGAATTCTTCGAGAAACGACAGAGGCGCACGGGCAAGCGGCGCGGGGCCGCTCCTGACATTCCACTGGCTGGTATCGCGGCGAACGCACGTCCAATTTTCATTTTAAAATCACTACGCTCTGTACGCGTGCCGTGCGTGAGATATTACGATAATAATATTTTTATTTAAAATCGTACAATAATATAAATTCAGTGCTAAAACCCCATATTGGGGTCCTACATTTTGGCTGACTGCTGACTCCAACATTTGGCTGAACCCTACTTTTGGCACTGCACTGCACTGCACTGCACTGCACCGCACTGCACCACACCAGAAGCGTCCCTGCGTCCTGGCTCCCTACCGACGTAGCCAGAGGTCACACCGCCTCGGCTCCTCCCGACGTCGACAAGCCAGGATAGTACGAGTCCCTACCCGTGACAGTGAATGACCCTTAACCGAATGACGGGCAATTTACAAGAACCAAAAATAAATTTGTCCTACCTAAATTAGGCTCGGTTTTTATTTACCCCCTAATTTTAGTGTAGCACTGGCGCCAACGTGGTTTCAAGGTCATTCATTCATTCACTTTCATTGGGTAGTGGTCATTTGGTGTGTGTGTTTTGTGTTTGTAAAACGTTATATTTTGTTTTTTGATTATTGGTTGCCAGCAACTAAGGTGTACGTATAATTATCACAACACCGTAAGTTATTTGTTAAAATATTTGTAAGTACAGACAACATCACAATCTTATGTTCACTATTTTTTTTAATTGATAAAATTGTGAATTTTTGTATACATTATTAGCTTAACCGATACTGTTACATTTTAGGAGTACGGTTAGAAAAATAAATTTCATTTTTTTTATTTTGTATTTTGTGAAATTAAAATTTTGCAACCTTAGATTGTTCTTTTGGAACAGTGTACGTACACATTAGTTGCAGTTTAATTATTTTTTTTGTTTTGCTTAAATTTTTTTTTCTTTTTGGTTTGCAGTTTTCTTTTTTATTTCTAATTTTGATCAATCATTTTTTCAATCATTTCATTCAATCATTCATATCATTTTCAGTCATAAAATTTTTTTTCAACCAAAACGTTAGTGTAAGTTTGACTTTGTTACAGACGGAGTATTTTGTTGATTTGTATTGCTTTTGTTCAACACTTACCTTTTCGTAACGGCACTTTTGAATTTATTTAACATGGCGTATCCGGTTAAATTCATGTCGCTGCAAAAGTCAGAGCTTGAATACGAAGTGGCTATTAGGGGTGAAACTCCTGCTTCTACTGTCCAGGAATTGCGTAAGCAGATAGCGAAATGCGGTCCCTTGTTTCCGTCGGAGGATATACTGACTAGTCCTTTCGACGCAGCGGTGGACTTGAGCGGGGTTGTAGACGTCCTTGAGAGGGCTCATTTAGTTCTCGAATCTACAACTCTGGATAAGAGTACATTGCTGCGTACGAAAAATATTATGAATCATCTATATCATCGCCTTAACCGCATTACAGTAGAAGATTTACTAAAAAAGGATTATGATGAGTGTGTTTCCCTTTATAAAAAAGTATTAGCAAAACTCAACTCACTCAAAGATGAACCTCTAGACCATCTGGCCAGTGGTAGTAGTAGTAGTGATGTTCAACCTCTTCCTTTATCAACTCAACCGTTAAACATTACCGTGACGTGCGAAGGCGGAAATTCAAATCAATTTTCAAAATTAAAATTTGATGGCAAGACGTGTGTTCGGGCGTTCATTCAACGTGTTGACGAATTTTGTCAGGCAAAAAATATTTCACATGATAAAATATTATCAAACGCCACTGAAATTTTCACTGGTGATGTCATTCATTGGTATAGGAGTATTAGGGATAGTATATCTAGTTGGGAAGATCTTGTAGTGTCTCTGAGACGTGATTTCGAGCAGTCTGACTATGACTACAGACTGCTTTCTGAAATTAGGTCCCGTACACAAGGAGAAACAGAAAATATTGTCATTTATTTGTCAATTATGTCTGGACTTTTTTCTAGGCTTTCGAAAAAAATATCAGAAGATGACAAATTGGAAATCATTCTCCATAATATCCGCCCTTGCTATGCCAATACCTTATCTTCTGTTTCTGAAATTAAAACCATTGAGGATTTAAAAACATTATGCCGTAATTATGAAAATATACAGTCACGTCTTTCTCAATTTAAGGAACCTCCTCGACCAACTGCAGAAACGCTTGCACCTGAGTTTGCATATGCTGGTTCTTCAAATTATAAACCAAATTCAAATTATAATAAACTTAATAACAATAATAACAGATATAATACATACAGTAATAACATAAATAATAATAAATCTTATTCTAATCAACAAAGCAACAATACAAATAAAAATACTCCTACCTATGTACATGTGATTGATTCTTCTGATCGTAAGACTCGTTTCTGTCCCCGATGTCGTATTGATACACACAATCTCAGACAGTGTACTGCTAACAAAGATGACATCATCTGCTTTGTTTGCGGTCGCAAAGGTGTCAAGACGCCGGATTGCCCGGACTGTACTAAAGACAGGGAATCGAAACCAAAAAACTAGCTTCCGAGAGTTGTGTGAATGATAAATTTGATAGTCAAGATTGGCAAAATTGGCTACATACAGTAAGTTTATTTTTCAAATCATACAATGTTCACACAATTCTCGATGACAATAATAGACCCCATGTTTCGGTTCAAATCAACAGCGTTACAGTTTCTGGTCTTTTAGATTCTGGCTCTGCTGTCACCATTTTAGGAAACGGTGCTCATACAACCTTTGCAAATCATGGACTTACTCTTAATAAAGATGACTGTATATCCGTGACAGCAGCTGGTGGACAAGTTTTACGCAGTATAGGATACATAAATATACCGATACATTTTGAAAATCAGTTTCATATTTTGAAAGCTTTTGTCATACCTGATATTAAACAAAGTCTTATTTTGGGTGTTGACTTTTGGCGTAAGTTTCAACTATGTCCTAAATATATTGGCAGTATTGCTGTAGGTAACAGCAATGATAACTCTACGTTAGAAACGTCTCAGCACACTTTCATTCAAAGTTATACTAACCTGGATGACAACCAAAAGCAGCTCGCTGACAATGTCATCAAACAGTTCGATGATATTTCTTTTCATCAGAAAGGTCTTGGGGCCACAGATGTTATCACTCATCATATTGATACTGAGGATTCCAAGCCCATTCGTCAGCGCTACTATCGGTTGTCACCAGAGAAGCAGCGTATTTTGGTGGAGCAGGTGGACGAGATGCTTTCGCTCGACGTCATTGAGCCATGTGAGAGCGCTTGGTCGTCCCCCGTTTTACTCGTTACCAAGAAAAACGGCCAACCTCGATTCTGTCTCGACAGTCGAAAGCTGAATTCGGTTACCAAACGCGACGCCTATAATCTTCCATACATTTCGGAAATTCTGGACAACCTTAGAGATGCTCGTTTCCTGTCTGTGATCGATTTGTCAAAGGCTTTTTGGCAAATCCCAATTGCTGTAGAGGATCGCGACAAAACGGCATTTTACGTTCCTGGAAGAGGAACGTTTCGCTTTAAAAGAACCGCGTTTGGACTTACCAACGCTCCGGCAACACAACAGAGGTTGGTTGATCACTTGTTTGCTGAATTTGATCTCCAAGTATTTGCATATTTGGACGACGTTATAATCGTTAATAATAATTTTGATAGTCACGTGACACTTCTTTTACGTGTGCTCGATAAGTTGAAAAAAGCAAATCTCACCATAAACTTGGACAAATGTCAATTTTTCAGCTCTCAATTGAAATACCTCGGTTATGTTGTCGATAGCTCTGGTTTGCGTACCGATCCAGCTAAGGTTGAGGCAATTTTAAATTATCCGACACCTACTTGTCGTAAAGACCTCAAGCGTTTTATAGGAACTGCAACATGGTACAGGCGTTTCGTTCCAAATTTCAGTACCATCGCTGGTCCTTTAAATGCGTTGACTTCAACTAAAAAAGGTACCCCTTCTTTTAAGTGGACACCTGAGGCCGACTCTGCTTTCCAAAAATTGAAGGAACATTTGGTCTCTGCTCCTGTTCTAGCCTGCCCGGATTATAGCAAGCCATTCGAGGTACACACGGACGCTAGTAACTTCGGCATCGGTGCTATGCTTACTCAGTCCATCGATGGGAAAGAACACCCGATTGCCTACATGAGTAAGTCATTGACCGCTGCCGAAAGGAACTACAGCATAACCGAACGTGAGACCTTGGCCGTCGTCACTGCCCTCGAATATTGGCGATGCTACATTGAAAATGGTCAGCCTTTCACGGTCTACACTGACCATAGCGCTTTGAAGTGGTTCTTGTCAATCACCAATCCTACCGGACGTTTGGCTCGTTGGGGTGTTCGATTGTCTGCGTTTAACTTTGTTTTAAAACATCGTCGTGGCGTAGATAATATCATTCCAGATTCACTCTCTAGAAGCGTCCCTGTAAGTGCCATTAGTACTTCCAACTCTTATTTGGACACTAAAGACTCTTGGTACAAAAATATTTATACAGGTTGCTTAAGTGATCCTTCAAAATTTCCGAATTTCTTAATACAAAATAATTCATTGTACAGATTGTCCAAAAATAAGCATGAACTGACAACTGAATTTTCGTGGAAAGAAGTTGTGCCAAATGAATTTCGCGAGAAAGTCTTGTGCGAAAATCATTCCGAGCCTACAGCTGGACATATGGGCATTTTTAAAACATATAAACGTCTTGCCTTACGGTACTATTGGCCGGGCATGTACCAAGACGTCGTAAAATTTATAAGCCATTGTGATAAGTGCCTATCTTACAAGTCACAAAATCATCAAATGCTAGGTGAAATGGGTCGCCCTAAAAATTGCTCACGACCATTCCAAATGATATCGATTGATCTCATGGGACCTCTTCCCACTTCAAAGAAACAAAATAACTACATTTTAGTTATCACTTGTTGTTTTTCTAAATTTTGTTTAATTTTCCCTATTAAAAGAGCCACTGCAGACATAATTACGAAAATTCTTGAAGAATCTGTGTTCCTTATACATGGCATCCCACAGACCGTCCTAATGGATAATGGTACTCAGTTCACCGGTAAGGTATCGGATGCCTTGTTTAAGAAATACAACATTCCAAATGTTTTTTATACGCCAAAATATACCCCTCAGGTTAATTTAGTGGAACGATACAATAGAACTATCATTACTTGCATCTCTACGTACGTTGATGATGATCATAGATCTTGGGACTTGTTCATCCCAAAAATCCAATTTGCAATAAACAACTCTGTAAATGAAGCAACAGGCTTCACGCCTTCGTTTTTAGTATTTGGACGAGAACTGGTCACTTGTGGTTCTCACTTCACTGACGCTAACCTCGGTGAACAAATACTGTTTTTGCCACGAGATGTCTACGCCGAAAATCTAGGTTGTCTGTCCAACGTTTTTGACACAGTACAATCCAGATTGTGGCGCGCACACATAAAAAACTCGGCTCACTACAACTTGCGTAGAAAGTTCGCCGAGTTTAGTGTTGGTGACGTGGTGATGAAACGCGCTTACTTTTTAAGTGATAAAGGTAACCAGTTTTCAAAGAAGCTTGCACCTAAATACATTAAGGCTAGAATTATTGGTAAAAGGTCACCGCTAGTTTATGTGTTACAGGATATGTCAGGAAAAGATTTAGGCGCCTGGCACATTAAAGATTTGAAACTGGTCGGTCTTAATAAGTAATCTGTCGTCTACATGGATTTTACATTTATTAATTTATTTAAAATATTTTTTTTATAAAATTCCCATAGTCACTTGTTTCATCATTGTTGTCAGTACTCCCCTCGTAAATATTGTAACATCTTTTTTTATGATATCTAGTATTTGTATGGTTGCGAGTTCATGAAACTTGTAACCAAATAGTGTGCCATTGTGCGTCAGTAAATTCTATACGTTTTATAGTTACTGCTGTTTTTATGATAGCGTGAAGTATGAAAGAAGAATTCGAAAGGTAAGTTACTGTTGTTTTTATGTTAGCGTGAAGTATGAAAGAAGAATTTGAAAGGTAACCAAATACTTACTGAGAGATTTCGTAGCGGATTTTATTCTTATTAGCAATAATAAAATCCTTCACAACGCGCGGGGGTATTGTAACGTTGAACCGTTACATACTATTTAAATAAACATTTTTTTTCCCAATTAAACATTTAAAACTAAATAACTAAACAAATACTTAATATTTACAATTTACATTCTTAAACTACCTAATTAAATATATTAAATAAAGTAAACAAATAAAATAAAGCTAAACCTAACATTTTGTTGCTATCATTACCGGGCGCTCGTTATCGAATTCTTCGAGAAACGACAGAGGCGCACGGGCAAGCGGCGCGGGGCCGCTCCTGACATTCCACTGGCTGGTATCGCGGCGAACGCACGTCCAATTTTCATTTTAAAATCACTACGCTCTGTACGCGTGCCGTGCGTGAGATATTACGATAATAATATTTTTATTTAAAATCGTACAATAATATAAATTCAGTGCTAAAACCCCATATTGGGGTCCTACATTTTGGCTGACTGCTGACTCCAACATTTGGCTGAACCCTACTTTTGGCACTGCACTGCACTGCACTGCACTGCACCGCACTGCACCACACCAGAAGCGTCCCTGCGTCCTGGCTCCCTACCGACGTAGCCAGAGGTCACACCGCCTCGGCTCCTCCCGACGTCGACAAGCCAGGATAGTACGAGTCCCTACCCGTGACAGTGAATGACCCTTAACCGAATGACGGGCAATTTACAAGAACCAAAAATAAATTTGTCCTACCTAAATTAGGCTCGGTTTTTATTTACCCCCTAATTTTAGTGTAGCAACTGCGTATAACGATCCAAGCGTTCAGTGCAAGTGCACTCAATAGTAGCAAGTACAACAGTATGGTGGAGTAGTACACGCTCTTTATTTCAGCCTCAGAGATTTTTAGTGGTGCTTCTCTGAGTATTTCGGCGTCACTGGAGTGTAGCTTTTGCAGGTTAACTGAATTGAACTTTATCCTTCGTCCTTCTACGGGGAACTTCGATTCGTCGATAGGAGGCAGGTTTATAATTTTTACAATTTGTCCTTTAATGCGGTCTTCATAATTCGATATGGTGAACTCGGTGGTTTGTAGAACACATCCTTTAGGTATTGTGGCTAGGAAACTTCCTTGCATGATGTCATATTGGTCTTGGATGCAGGATAGGCGAATTTTTGTTGGCGTAGGGAAGCTTAGTACGTAGTGTCGGTCGTCTAGCTGTTCTACTGCTTCTGTCGTAAGAGTGACTGAGGTAAATTGACAGGACTCGTCGATTTGCTGCGTGGTGACAAGGCGATAGACACAGTCAGTTCGGCTTCCGTGGTGATTAAGGTTATCTTCACATAGATACCCGAGGCTAGACTTCGGGCATTCAGCCTCTATGTACATCGAATCTTTGTTGTGAATTGCCAGGAAAGGATGTGAAGGAATGATTACCTTATGATCTTTATTAGGGACTATAGAAAGTTTATACAGATCATAAGAAGTAGGGCGGATAACCGGGAACTTGAATACTATTACTAGTTTTTTACTGTTATAATAATAACCTACTTTAATTAAATCAAAATACTCTCTAAAATTAACTTGCGGTATTTGTTCTCTACTATAGAGTTCATTTAACCGGCTTAACATATCCTTAAGGGAGTTAACATTAAACATAAGATGGTGCGTACTTTTCGCACGAATAAAACCTAATAGATTTCCTAATCTAAGTAACTCGTCGGATAAATCCTCTACATTGTCTGCTAAAATAATTAAGTACTGCGCTAGATGAGCATACTTAGTCATGTCATTTAAGTCATTTTTTATTATTTCATTAATAGCATTTTCTATTTTCTGTTGATTTTGGACCAGATTATTTAATAGATCTGAATTTTGTAAAATCCAATTCTTACCTAGACTTATATGATTATTAATTTCTGTGACCATTTTATTCTCGTTTGTTTGTAAAGTTTTAATAGCATTATCATATTTTATTGCGTCGGTATAATCGAGGTTACCGGAAATACTTTTGACAACTGACCCTAAACCGTCGATGAGACCTCTCTTTACACGATTAGGTTCAAATGTCTCTAGCAGATCAGATATTTTTTCGATTTTATTACGCAGGTGCTCCATATGAGGTTGGTAGAGTGAAAGTGTCTTGTTACGAAATTGAGGGGAGATAGTGGCTAACTGTACTTTTACTTGGTTAATATTGTCACGTAAATTGTCCAAGTCAATGGGCTGAAGAAAGGAGTGGTAATGTGATACTATCTGTGCCATTCCCAATTTGAAGGGCAATATTCCTGGTCCATTATCCAAACTAGTTAGAGTCGGTTTTCAGCTTGTACTAGGCCCAGGCTCAGGAGAAGAATCAGTTTACGCATTTCGGCCTCTCTTGGTGTATCAATGTCTGGATACTCCTCGCGCTGGTTGACTCGTAGATTCGAATCCTTGACCGGGGCTTGAAAACCACCAGAGCTGCTCCGCAGGCGACGATCCTTGATTTTTAAGTAATCTTCGGTCCTGAGAGACGGCTCTCAAGGATCCTACAACGACTGCGCCAATTAAGTCACGCAGCGCTCGAGGACTCAAAAAAAACCGAAATTACTAAAATATATTTAATTTTAATTAAAAATTACAATTTAATATTTAAATCTAGAAGACGACTACCGTTCAATGTTAGAAACGAGAAGTGGTACTTTATTGTCCAAGCATCGCCGGTGTTCAATACATGTCGCAATATGGTATCGTCAGCATTCCGCGGCTCCACGGGAAACGTATGTTGCAATGATCTCTTGAGTCATCTTTGGTTCCAGGTTCTTGTCATGTTTTATAGAAAATATAAACATGTTTTGTAAACAGTTTAAATAAAGTAAATATAGGTAGTATAGTATAGGTTATTATTAATTAATACAAAAATAAACACGTTTTAAAAATAGTATCTTTGAGTTTCATTTTATGTAGGTATCTACATATAAGAATAGTTAAGGTACAAAATAAAACAGATTTAAAAGAAAATAAAATTTATTAAATTCAAAAAATTACTTATACAACTAAATATAAAGACATACAAATTTAAATGACAGTACAACTAAATATTAAATAGTTAAATTGTATACTTTAACAACAACATCTTTCAACCCAATCATAATCTTTATCAGTAGAATTGTCAATACTGTTAGAACTAATATCATCTTTATTCTTTATTGCTCTGTCCTCGTCATCACTATCAAACAATTTAAAAATACTCATATTATTATCAGTAAACCATGTTTTTATTAAAACAACGTTTCTTAAAGCACACTGTTTTTTATGAAATACACAGTTATACGCACTCTTGTCGTCACTATAAAGTTTGTTCAAACGAAAAAAATTAGGACAGCCCTTTTCTCCAATGTCAATAATATTGCAGTTGTTCAGACTTATATTATACATCCACTTCACTTTTTCCGTTCCTTTAACTAGAATATTTTTCCCTGATAAAAACGGTCTTATAATGTCTAAAAACGATTTGTATTTCATGTAACCTTCACTCCAAAATATACCACGATGTTTTTCAATCCAATAAACTTGTTTCTTTTCTGCATCTGTCAAATGAGAGTATGGGTAGGGTGGTTTCACTAAAAACACTTGTGTGTTATCCTGCGTAGCCAGTGCAAACTCTTTCATGATGAAATTATTTTGGGAATCTTTAAATCCCTGTAAATCAACTATCATATATCCAGGATTCATGATATCTTCTTAACGGTATTGGTTAAAGGCTTGTATTCAACAATACAATCGTTTAGTATAAGACAAAATGCCGTTGTGTTATCTGGAAATTCCGTAACAGCTTCAAGGTCAACGCGTACGTCTATCGGTCCTGTTTTCAGAGTTTCGTTTTGTCGCGAACAATCAATCACGAATAGAGGAGCCTTGGTTTTAAATTCTTCGTAACCCAATAAAGGCTCCGGACGGTGACCGTAATACGACTGTTGAAATCTAACGTAGCGTTCGTATATTAAAGAGTAGTTATCATCAATAAACTTGATATTTAGATTTTCATAAGGAAAGTAACATG